>JABACO010000003.1:7944786-7958969 GCA_013339895.1 Ephydatia muelleri | reverse complement strand
CCCCCCCCCCCCCCCCCCCCCCCCCCCAACCGTCCAGGCTGGATCCGCTAGTGTATAAGAAATCATGCACGTTTTGTTTCACTGCCAACAGGAAGCGGATATTCCTTGTATTATTTCCCGGTGCTTACGAATGGGGGTGGATTTTTTTCTGCCCTGTCGTGGAAATTTCGCTTACATAAGCTGGAAAGCACTGGATAAAACTGCAGCCAATTGTCAGATGGGAATTTTAAAGGTTATCTTTTTAATCATTTTTCTGCTTCATGATAATTTTTTTCTATTCCTCCTCAAAGCAGAAAATGAACCGCTGAGATGTCTGAATCGATGATTCAGTTTGTTGATGAAGTACCACAAGAACTCATCTGCTCCATCTGCTTTAAGCCAGCTAAGATCCTCAGCAGAGGAGCTTGCACCTGTTCTAGACTCTATTGCTCAGAATGCATTCAGAGCCTGAGGCAGACTTCTGGTATGTGCCCCACATGGAGTCTCACAGTGCCAAGTGCCAAAGGTGCAATCACCTGCTCTTACACCAAGGTGGGATGGGCCTCAGAGAACACATGACTGTCCATTGATGCCACGCTAGTTCATATATGCATGCATACATGCATATACACACAACCGTTATGAATTCTACATGACAGTGTAAGTAATACATGTGTGGGTTGACGCACTTGTGACCTTATAAATACATGACATGTTTGGTTACTTTACAACTGTAGTACATATGTTTCAGGAATGTGTGTCCTACATTAGTGTAGAACATCATGTTTCAAATCCCAGTTCACTACCATCTCCATCTGCCTTTTCCCAGTTCATAATAAATATAGTTTGTTACAACCGTATGTGCGAGGTAGGTAATGATGGACACACAAGATGTGCATACACCCCAGTGCCCCACCTGGGTTTGACTTCAGCATCTACATGGCTGGTTTACATGCATGTCACTGAATTACATGTATGTAAATGTACAACATGGTATTTTAAAGAGATTCTTTGTAATAAACACAACACTGACATGCATTCATACAGGTGATTACATGGTTGTGTGAGAATGCATGTATATATGCACTAAGCGTTTCAAAGAGTGTTAAAGAGGTTATTCAGGATCACCTGGACAAAGCCATAACTGCATTATGCTGTGTTGTAGTAAGGTTGCCTGATTTCAGCAAGAAGGAGGCTAATCATGTTTGGTACAGCCCTGGATTCTACACTCACCCCAATGATTTCAAGGTCTGCATAAGTGTCTACCCCAACAGGTATCATAATGCCAATGGCACCCACTTGTTGGTTTTCATTAACGTGATGTTGGGAGAAAATGATGACAATCTGGTTGGCCTCTCAGAGCCACATTCACTGTGACCCAAAGTACTGAATCAGATTCAGAGATGCAAATCATCAAAGCCATGTCTTCACAATTGATGAAAAGCACAACAAGTGCAAGGTCTTAAGGGATTCCCCTGGACCAGGGATTGACAATGCCAAGTTTGCTGCCCTCAGTGAGCTTAATTTGGATGAGACCAAACAATGTCAGTATCTCAGAGGTGACACACTCGATTTCAGGGTAGAATCTGATGTATCACTGTTGTGTAAATCATGGCTTACTTCCATCAATTAAGACAATGAATTATGCATGTACTTGGTGTGGTTGGTGATGACAACATTTCCATTTGTAGCACGCGTATGTCTTTGTCAACATAATACTACTCTTACACCAAGTAGAGCCCCCCCCCCTCCCCTAGCCTTTAACCGTGCAGACCTGGAGAGGGGGAATGTGTGTAGTCTTGTGAAGGATGGGTGAATTTCTGCTATGGTATGCTCAACCTAGACTGTTTGTTGCAGAAGATTAGTACTGTACAGTTCATCTTTGTCAATCTCTCTCTCTTCCTCTCTCTCTCTCCTCTCTCTCTCTCTCTCTCTCTCTCTCTGTCAATCTCTATCTCTCTCTCTCTGATGGCTTAGAAATATACTAGAGCCCTAAGTTGAGTTGCAATAAAGAAACCACACTTTATGAGAGTGAGGGAATGCACATGATAGCATTATATATGTAAAAATAATAAGTAGAATTGTTTTGCCCATACATCTGTGTACTTCCTAGTGTCCACAATTAAGTAAAATACATTTTGTACATCTCGACTGTGCAGACCAATAGATATTATAACATGCACACACTGTGCACGTGCTTGTATGCTCATACACAATTATATTTTGTGTAGAATAAACTTTGACGCTTAAAAACTTACATTCACTATCCGTGTGTGCAGCACCAATGAATACCTCCTAGGTAATTGAGGTCTGATTACGAGAGTAGTCAACAGAACTTGTACATCATATCAGGAACTCTAAAATCAAAATTAGTTCATAGACTGAATCAACTGATGATACAGTGGTTTGAAAGCATTTCATAGTTTATGTACCCTAGAGCAGATCTTGTACTGTTTATTCATACACGTATGCACCATATTAACTGCATTGATCATATTAAAACTACTGATTCACATTGAAATAGCACTAAATACGTCAAGTACACAATACAGAGCTTACAGAATCAGATTTTAATTTTTTATTGCACAACTCTAAACGACTACATCTCGATCAGTATTAGGCTTCACTGCAGCAAATTCTTTCTGCCAGAAGTCCCAGAAAAATACTCTTTTCAGCAGTTGGAATGCAACGTCACGCAACAGCGCTATTCCAAAAAGAATCAGATATATTATCATAGGAAATAATACGAGAACCATTGCGAACACGATAGCCATTTGCTTGTCGGCTGCTCCGTAGTCAAGAATGGGATATATAACACCTTCTTTTGTGCGTCCATTAGCAACCCAATAGATCACTGAAAATATACATAGAAAATGGTGAATGAAGTCGTGTAGAAGAAGTGGCAAAGTTGAAAGGGGATGCGACTCATCCAGATGTCAACAATAACAATGACCGCGTTTATGCCGTGCACGTGAAGATTGACAGGTAAAGGTTCACATTCATCACTCGTCATGTTACCCGTCGTTGCGTTATTACCCACAAAAAAAGGAGAGCACAGAAATGCCCAGTAGGAAAAGGCCACTCCCACCGCAAGCACACTCACAGTGGTATGAAGAACCCAGGATATCTTCACGAACCACCGGATTCTGTCTTGGCCATATGAGATTTCTAGGTCCGCCGGTACACGGAAAAGGGACTGCAGCTTCTCGTACGGCTGTAATAAAGGGTTGCATATGCGACAGTGAGCATGGCCAGGAACAGGAGGCTCAGGTTGAGCAGCAAGAAAGACTGAATAGTGAGATAGATGATGAACCTATCCGTGGACTGTACACCGACCGTGACCAGCCATCCAAATGTGTAGAAGAAGATAAGGACTCGATACATGACAAACGCGGGTAGAGGGAGCCACTGTGTTAAGGGAAATAATAAAGTAAGAATATGAGTTATCAATATAACGCCCATATCCGGAGGCTGTATGAATTATACTCCATGCATAAGCAAGTACAGCCAGTACATGGAGCTAGATAGGTTTATGCATGTAATCATCATCAGTGCATGACATGCAGTTTGTAGATGTTTGGAATCAAAACGGTTGCATCGTAACGTTGTACATACACGTATAAGTCATGTTACAGTTGTATTAGAATTCAAACACTATGACTTGGAACTAAAACACATGCATCATCACACAGTAGTTGCATGGATTTGTAAAGTGACACACCTCTTCATTCCTTTCCCCTTGATTAAAAAGGGGAGGCCTGAAGGCCAGCCATCCAATCCAATGATCTCAATCAAAGTGAAGCACATTTATACAACACAGCATAAGCGCGGGCGCATTCAAATGTGCACGTTGGAAAAAAAACTTGCCCTGGCACACGTATTCAAGAAATTAGTACATGCCATAAAAAACTGTATTCTTATTTAAACGGAACTACTATTTTTACCAACGTCTGCCTGGGTATGAATCATGATTTTATATGCTTAACATGCGTTCATCGTACATCATGTACATGTAGTTGGAGTACTGCCATGCTTTCCTCTATCCCCCTCTCCCCTCTTCACTTTGTTATCTTGTAATGCCTGCTATGAAGAGTCATTCAATTCAAATCGCCTACATGTATAAGCGAAAGGAAAACGTTTAAATTCATAAGCACAAATTCTCAAACGATACCATGTGTCTCAAATAGTTATTGCATGCATTTCCCTCGAACGTGATTTGAAGCACCGGATCCTCGCCATTCTCCTAATTTATCCCATAATGGATCGATATCATATTACCGTGCTTGTCGTGGTTCAAATCCAAACCACAGTGATCAACATCTATGAATAAGGCAGTGACATTTTATTGCACGCACGTGATACGTGCCTTCGATCCACCACCTTGTCTCGAGTCACAAGGCTTACTCACGCTATATAGTTTGAAGCAAGCTTACGTCTAGATTAAGCCATGACGTTATTATAGTTTCAAAAGCACGCGCTGCTATGTGTGCCATCTGTACAAGATAAACTGTTAATTACTGTACCACTTACAGAGGGTGACAAAGGCTCTGACGTCATGGTACCTGAACCACAAACGGTACAGACGGATCTCTTCTCTCATCGAAATTACTGTAGACCTTCTGTTTTCCATTCCTATACCGCCTGGTCAAGCAATGCGCGTGATGTGCAACAACGCTCCGCCCCCAGTACCTAAATAAATTTCGTGCTGGTGTGAAAGTGGGAGTATTTGTTTTGTTGTGTGTATTTTGCGCATATGTGTATGTTGTGTTGCATGTCGTGTATGTATGCTATGTCACTGTGTGCGTGTGCGTCGTGTTGTTGTTGTGTGTTTGTGCGTGTGCGTCGTTGTTGTTGTGTGTTTTGTGCGTGTGTGTGTGTGTGTGTGTGTGTGGTGTGTTTGTGCGTGTGTGTGTGCTGTGTGTGTGTGCTTGTGTGTGGTGTGCGTGTGTGTGTGTGCGTGTGTGTGTGTGTGTGTGCGTGAAAGCGCTATGACGATTGATCCAATGATCGCGAATATGGCGCCATTACACTGCATGCCAATGGCCTTCAGCAGTTCGTACGTTTCTTAGAGCTTCCGTATCTTTATCACGAGTGAATAATCTTTGGTAACTAGAGAACGGTGGTTCCTTTGCCACAAAAGTTATAATTCAGTTTCATTTACGAATTAAGTCTTTGCACCCTTCTATCTTGAATTGATGACAGTTCGGGAGAGTTGTACATTGCGTCTTTGAAGCAGCCATATAAAGCTGGCTATTTAACGCAATTAAAATAAATTGTATCGCAGCTTTCAGTAGCTGTAAAACCATGCTTTGCAGACGTTCAGGCATATTATGCGCTACTTAAATCTTTGCTCTTTAGTTATTGTTTTTTTATTTATTATTTTTTTCTTACTTGAGCACGGGGTTTGCTGTAACTAGCTAGACCAATTGCACCAATAGAAATCAGAGTATCGGGAAGAATCATTGCTGAAGGAGGGAGTAGTTCCTCTTCACACCGAGGCACACATCTTTCTGATCATGACACCTGCTCTCTTGAAGTGTTTGAGGGTTGTGGCCCCAGCCACTTTGTAATTTTGTATGAACTGCATGACATACATCCAAAATATGCTTTGTTTAACTAAAGCAGAGTTGTCTAAAAATAGCAAAAGAGGAATTTGAAGTAGCCAGCTTGAAATTATAAACTTGGAACTTATACTTATGTAGGTAAGCCGCTAAACTAAATAAAAGAAGAAAATAGTTATTCCTAATGGGATTTGAACTGAGAATATTGCAAATGCAGCTGTGTTGTTCCACCACTAAATTATGTCTGCAGTACGATCTTAGGTATTAAGTCCAAAATTGTAGAAACTTTGGTAAGTGGGATTTAATTGCTGTTGTTGCTAAAGCCATAACATGTGCATGTTCATGCATGACTGGGTATGAGAACAAAACTATCGCAATCCAAGAGCCAGCCCCTTTATCAAGTAACTACATCTACAAATCTCAAAAGTAACTCACAATATAAAAACACAATGAATACATGAATCAGCAGACTACGTTGCATGAAACGAATAAACAATCCCATCCACTTCATGTCATCACATCTTCGAAAGCAAATAGAGGTCATCTTCATAGAAAACTAAATTCCATTACTCTATATAAAATTCTATGGATTCCACAGTAAAGGAAATTGATTCAGATCTGTGTTAACACGTATAAGGAACTCAAATTTTCAGCACAACAACACTCAGTGTCTATTTTCTGCCACAACAAAACTGAAACAACACATGGTCTATGATCAGTTCCTATGGTGACAGTAAAGAGGGCGGAAAGGAGTATATTACACCAACACCATCAGAGAAGTCTCATATTGCTTTAGTGTTCAATACAGGCTCATCCACGTCTGTCCATGCATTTGAAAACTGACCACACAACACAAAACCACATCCTGCCAGTTATCTAACCATTGTGCTGGGTTCCTATGCTGAAATAAGAGCGACAGGTGTGTGCCTACACACAAACCCATGCAGAGGAAGTATTGTTTGCTTGGTGTTCAATACACTGTGTCAAGATCTGCACATTGAATACCACACAAAAATGGCAAAAATGCCACTTATCAAACCCTGCTGGGTGTCCTCTGGTTACAGTAGAGGGGAAAGCTGTAATACAACACCAACACACAACACCCTCAGAGAAGTCTTACAATGACTGGGTAGACACCCTATATGGCCCATACATGTACTTACAATACTTACATGTCGTTACATCCTGCTCATAAAGAATTCCTAAGGTGACACAGTGAGTGAAAGTATTTGCACTGCACTAGTTTCCATATAGGTGCTCAGCTTATGGGTGTGAGAATTCAACATCGGGTCTCATAGAACGTCTACAGTATGCATGCTACAACGCGGATACTGAATTAAAGCGATCTGCTAAAAGGCAGTGTTACCACACACATACACACATGGGAAAGAAACTGAAGGTGCAGGATGCCTGTGTAAATAAACGATGAAAGTAAATGATCAATGATTGAATTTCTCAATAAATCCTAGTGCCCCCCTCCCTCCCTTGTTCCAGTAATCAGCATTTTTGTATTAATGTCTGGGGAAGAGGCACTGTGCATAATACGTCTCCATATGTTGACTGCAGCTGTATGTTGTACGTTTGATCTGTCGTTAAACCATGTGGTGTGTGTGCCCTTGTATACTGTCCTCTCTTCTGTGTACAACTTATTAATAGTGGGATGGAGTTTGTGGTAGAGGGAGGGGTGGGAGAATATTAGAAGTGTATGATATCATTGGGTATGAGTTTAGGCGGGATTACACTCCTATGCATACAGTTGGTAGTATGCGTCATTAGAGGTACTCCTGTGATAATATGAACTTATCATCTACAGTGGGGACAGGACTGCACTGATGATGGCTTATGATGTGGTACACATGAGATGTGTGAGGGTACTAGTGGATATGGGTGCACAGGTCAACACACAGGACAAGGTGAGTGGTGTCATTATGTACTGTGTACAATGCAATGCAGCATGTACCCAGAGTCCTCAAGACCTGGTGTAGGAATCCTGTTTAGTGCCTGCATGTGATGTTGTTTTATTTTTGCTACAAGTAAGGAAAGTACTGAATACTTTGATTGATGCCCACAATTTTGATAAAGGATCGTGATGAAGTCATAAGGTACCATCTTTCTGTTCCATATAAATACCAATTAAGAATGTGGCATAGGGATATAGAATTTTGTTTGTTGGACACTACTGTAACTCCAACTGTACATGAATCCAATAATTTTTTTAAATTTCTTGCTATTTACTGTATAAATGTTGGAAGTGTTATACCTGAACATGCCATCTGCAGATCTTGGAAAGCTGAGCAGTTTTTATGACATAAATTACAAATTAATCAAGCTTAATAATGTTCCTTTTTGCTCTGACAGGTTAGATATGTGGATAACAGTTCAATCGATTTCTGCCCACAGCAACATGATCATTTCCTAACAGCTGGTTCTGATGGATCCTCAGACTTCACTGCATTACTAGAGGTTAGCATTTGAATATGGAGCGCATTGAATAACTTTTATGTATACATGTATTCACCACCCCACCCTCCTCCCCTCCTCCCCTCCGCTCCATCCTCTCATCCTCTCCACCCACAAGACTTCACCCTTTTATTTTATCGCCCTCTTCCCACACCCTTCCTCATTTCATTGTGCTAGTATTATTGCATAAGATATATATGTAACAGTTTGAAGCAATACTGTAATACTAAATCGCCTAAACCTTGAATTTAATTAATTGACCTAATTGATTTGACATTTGGGTTTAAGATTTCATTGACAGTGACGACTTCTCATCATTACTTTTGTGAGTACCAATTGGGTTTTTATTTGCAGATGCCAACCTTAAATAATTCCCATTCTTACATTCGAATAGGGTGGTTGGTGCATTTCCTATTTCTATATAATTGACTAACATTTAATTGCCACACCACCTACAGCACACTGTATGGGGACCTCAATAATCTAACTGTGCAAAATTCTTTCACCACCACTTGCATGCTATCTCCTCATCTTACAGAACACCACTGGTTTACTGGCCTCACTTCACCAGAGGGACCAGTGTGAAATCAGTGCAATGGTCTCCATCCAAACCAGGTTGTTTGTGGTATTGGATGGAAACTCTGTTATCTACCTATGGTATGCTCTAACCCTGAGTTTTGAAGAGGCATTGAGGAAAGGTGGGGTGGTAATTTGCAGCGAGTTTGCAGTAGATGGTAACATTATGCTGTGGGTCTCTTTCTCCACAGGTACTTTGCTTTAGTTCTCTCATATTCTGACAGCCGGGTGGGACAAGTGTGCTTTCCGATCCATTCTATTACCTATACCATAATGATTGCACCAGTACATATACATGTGTGGGGGTGGGCACTGTAGCAAAGTGTAAGATATGCAGTAGTTATTAATAACTGCATACACCCAGCCATTCTGCATATGCACAACAGTATCGATTTTGTGTTCTAGTTAAATCAGATGCAAGGCTAAAATGAACACAGTGTGTATGGTTCTATTCTTCAGAAGGAGTCCTTGAGGTGAAGCAACTTAAGATTGCCATCAGCCAAAGCCAGCATGTCCTTGATTTATTCAGTATTGTATAAGATTATGTAAACATTTGAAGCAATACCATAATACTAACTTGCCAAAACGACCTCATTGATTCAATAGCTGGACATTTAGGTTTAAGGTTTCATTGATTGTATTAGCCACTTCAGCAATGATGACTTCTCCTCATAACTTTTGTAAGTACCGTCGATTGGGTTTTTAGTAGCAAATGCCAACCTCCCATTATTAAATTTGAATACAGTGGTTGGTGCCTTACCTATTTCTATAATTATATGTAGTTGACTAACATTTAATTGCACACCACATGTACAGCACTTGGGGACCTCTAATCAAGCTGTCTGCAACATTCTGTTGCCTCACTTGCATACAAAACATCCACTGGTTTACTGGCCTCACTCCACAGAGGGACCAGTGTGAAAATCAGTGCAATGGTCTCCATTCAAACCAGGGTTGTTTGTGGTATTGGATGGAAAACTCTGTTATCTACCTATGGTACGCTCTATTCCAAAGTCACATTAATGTAGACTAGGTTTTAGGATTTCCATAGCACAACGTTTTGTTTTAATGCATGTGTGCGGCACTGTATGTTGTGATTGGACTAGTTTTGTATACCTCTTTCAATTTCAGTGTGATCTGCTGTCAATTGCGATACTCTCAAGGACACCTGATCTGCTGTTGGCTTTGGTAGATGGCATTCTGGATTTGCATCACCTGAAGGATTCCTTCAGTTCTAATGACAGTGATGTGAAGCAGTTTAAGGTGTATTTTAAACTCTCTTTCCAGTTCCTAATGTTTCGTTGTTGCTATTTAGTGTGTGGTCTGTGCAAGTTGTTCGAATACATGTGCTTTGCATGCACAACAATGTCAAATTATTTATGTACATGATGGATGATATCGATTTTATCTTCATTTCTCATTGTCCCACTTTCCCCTCCTACCTCCGTCCCTCATTTATCCGTTACAAACCACTAATTAAACCTAGCACTAAAGAATGATTTCTTGTGTCATGCATATTGCTTGCGGACGTTGTTTGTATCATTCTCAGTGGCAATGAATCAAAAGTAGTTGGTCTACCTCCCCAGTAGCATCACTTATTAACCATTCAGGTACCAGGGCCAAAGTGTTGTGTAATCTAAACCAACTGCTCTCTCACTGCAATTGAGTCAGATACATACTGGAGTCATAAATTTAGGTACAGTATGTGTATCAGGATAACAAGTTTGATCAACTGCCCTGTTGTAAGCAGAACCTCTCAATAATACCCGCCATGAGAGTAGCCTTCCCGCCCATCCTACACGTCCCCAGACCAATTTCTTATGGATACTACAATATCAAAAAAAAACAATAAACAAGCATTATTTAGCAATACTGAATTAAGCAGTAGATTAATAAGCTTCATCACAGTCTTGTTATGCAGCCTTGTGTCCACGTTGGAAAAAATAGCTCGCAGGGTCCATAAAAGAAAAATCGCATAAAATATGAACACATGGTCGTGAGATGGTGAGAAAATCGTGAGTACTCGAATTGTGCAATAACAATTCTACCGGATTTCTAAATTTCAATATAATTTCTAGTGTGACTGTCCGTGGCGGCCCAGATCCCTCGCGTGTGGTTTGTCAGCAGCTTAGAACTGAAAGGTACATGTTTACGCTTATAACCTGTACATCGGTAATGGTATGCACTCGTACATTTATATATCAGAAGCATCTTGTTATGGGGAACTGTCAACGTAATACCACGGCTCTAGGGACCACCTGACACATATTACCAGCAGCTTGAAATCTAATTACGTGGGTCCCGAATGTTCCCGATGTCCGCGCTTGTAGCTAGGAGATCAGTGGTGGTCACGTGCCTTGACTCAACCGCTGATTGTTTTTGAATATTTATATCCAACTGTCGAAGCGCACCAACAGTTCAAGACCGTGGTTATAAATGGACGAAGCTGATGTTTTTGGCGGCCCAATTACACTAATTCCGACCCTGAAAATACCGTATAAAATATCTGACACAAGTAGAGGTAACCCTGGTCGTCCCGCCATGATACTATAGCTATATCCATGGTCCATGTGCGCCCACTTTGCTCATTTGATTATATTACATGTATATATGTATGCATGTTTTGTTTTTAGAATAAAGTAGCTGGTTTTGATTTGAATGGTGTAAATAATAATTTTGAGATGTGCATGGGCATATACGGCCAGGCACGGTATCTCACATATTGCATGACTCTATCCAATGGTTAGACTTGCACGATCATCATACCACCCCACTACAGTATGTTGTAATGTCGCATGTCCTTCGTTGCAGAAACACTCACTGTAGCGAAACGTTGACATTGACTGCTCCACACTTTCGTAGAAAACGTCATCATTAATTTTGCAGCTGTACAGTGTTTGAGATTCCTCTCTCTCTTAATCGGTAATCTTTCAGTTCCTGAATGTTACCATCCTGAGGAAAATGGTACACTGACAATGTACATGTAGCCTTATATCATGCATGCAATTTTATGGCATTTGTCCACCCTGATGTTCATGCATATACATGTTCAGGACTTGAAGACATTTTCTGTTTACAATTTTTTTTGCATTGTGGTCTCACTTGTTTAGTAGA
The DNA here is from genome assembly GCA_013339895.1 of Ephydatia muelleri. Taxonomy (NCBI): domain Eukaryota; kingdom Metazoa; phylum Porifera; class Demospongiae; order Spongillida; family Spongillidae; genus Ephydatia; species Ephydatia muelleri. Next base: position 7,947,279 of record JABACO010000003.1, on the reverse strand, counting down.
TCATCAACATCTACCCATATGGGTAGAGTAACAAACAGCCATATTAGTAGAATAATTTTGCATGAATATTACTAGGGCTTGGTGAGCACTATTTGATACATAATCTACATCACCCTGAGCACCACCATTAATTTTAATGTATAGCGTTTGTCGTCAAATTTCGACTTAGTTCAGCATCATTAGCAGGCTTTGAGTGCATGCATGGTGAATAAGGATTCACTATATTTGTATCTTGCAAAACATGTGTTTGGATTAATTAAGAACTATGTCGCAGAATGCTATTTTGAATTACTTTGTCAATGGCCACATTTCTCTCTTGACCGCTTCATATATTTGCACATGTGATCGTGAATGTAAATTAGGTATGCTAATACTATGTCAAATCCCTATCAAGTCAAATTGCCCTGACCCAACCTCTGTATACGTATCAAATACCTATTAACCCTGGCCATCATGATGGAGTGAGGTGGTTGTGTGTTTATCATGGTCCCTATGATGATGCAGCAGTGCTAAAGCAGAGGTGAAGAATCCATCAAATCCATCAAACCCGTCAAACCCATCAAACTCCTCATGGTCATTATTGAACTTGTATCGAGTGTATAGTACTCAGCTGTAGATCAGTGTATGTATATTAAGGGAGTGAGTGAGAATAATGAAGAGAGGGGAAACATACGCAACGAGTGATTGCTAACAGTGTGACATTATTGTATCGGCTTGGTCCGTGATGTGGGGAGAGGGGGTGTGGGTTGAGCCGGATGTCATAGATAAGTGCATTATGTTTTTGCTATTTTTTAACTATCACGTGGCACGCTATGGGGATACTTAATTTGATAAATTGATGTCAATGAAGAATTTGTGGACCACACATATTCATAATCGCATGATTTCAGTAATCTCTTGTTTGCTTTTTACACAAATATGTGTGGTCCACAAATTCTTCATTGACATCAATTTTATTGTAACTTAAGTGTTTCACTACACTGCTAAGCATAATAGAAGCAACATTTCTAAAGTGTTGTTTGCTAAATGACACTTCAAGTCCTAACGTACTCCCTGATACAGGTTAAAGCAGAAGATACATGTAAATAGACATTTCCCATCAATTATCTGTTTAAAATCTATCGGGCAGATAGATCAATATTGGATGATAAACTCTCTAACTGGTATCCGAGGTGATTTGCTTTGTGCGAGTGCATTTGCAAGCATGGTAAAAGTAATGCATTTGTGTTCATCGAAATCTTGAAATCAAGGTCACGTTAAAATTCCATCGATTGGCATGAACATTGTACACCAGACCTTTGCAAGTGTAGAGGTAATGTAATCCATACTCAACTGAAATAATGGGTCTGGGCACGAGATTAAGGCACAAGGGATATTTTCAGGTGCAACTGGCTGATGAAAAACATTTCTATCTGTAGCACGTACATCTTTGTGAACATTATTTTGGTATGAAACCAGGCATGCAATACAAACTCATATGCATTCTCTCCCCTCCCACAGCTCCTCCCAACGCAACTCATCTAAATCATGAGTGGTGAGATTGAGTTTGTTGATGAAGTGCCCCAAGAACTCATCTGTTCCATCTGCCTTGAGCCCGCTAAAGATCCTCAGCAAACGAGATGCACCTGCTCAAATCTCTATTGCTCCAAATGTGTTCAGAGCCTGAGTAAGACTTCCAACAAGTGCCCCACATGTCGAAGTCGCCTGAAGTCATTCCCTGATGGACTAAGCGCCCGGAGGCTCAGAAGCCTGAGGGTTAAGTGCAGTAACAGCTGTGCCGGGTGCATGTGGGTTAATGAATGGGCAGCACTCGGAGATCACATCAAGACATGTGCCTATGAGTCAGCCTCATGCACAGACTGCTTACAGATCGTGTTACGAGGCAGCCTCTCCACTCACATGCTGAGTGTGTGTGCCATGAGACACACACCTGTCCCCACTGCAAGCAAGAAGGAACACATGAGCACATCACTGGACAGCACCTTGTGGAGTGTACCGATGTGATGATCAGGTGTCCCAGATCTGGATGTGAGGTGACTGTAAAGAGGAGAGACATGGAGTCTCACAGTGCTAAGTGCCCAAAGGTGCAAATTGCCTGCCCTTACACCAAGGTGGGGTGCATCTTTGCATGCCCCAGGGAACACATGCCTGTCCATGTTAAAGAGGATTCAGGATCACCTGGACAAAGCCATGATGGCATTGCAGCAGCCTCACACGGTTGTAGTAAGATTGCTTGAGTTTAGCAAGAAGAAGAATGTCGATGAGGTTTGGAAAGCCCTGGATTTTACACCCACCTCAATGGTTTCAAGATCTGCATTACTGTCTACCCCAATGGGTGCCTTGATGCCAAGGGCACCCATGTGTCTGTTTTTCATTACCCTGATGAGATCGAGAATGATGACAATCTGGTGTGGCCTCTCAGAGCCCATTCACTGTGACCCTACTGAATCAGATCAGAGATGCAAATCATCATAGCTATGGCATTACCATCGA
>JABACO010000003.1:7733661-7944686 GCA_013339895.1 Ephydatia muelleri | reverse complement strand
TCCACCCTACACAAGTTACACACCACTGGCCCACACTACTCTTCCTCACCACCCTACCACAAGTACACCACTGGCCACAACTACTCTTCCATCACCCACCCTTACAACAAGTCCACCACGGCCACACACTCTTCCATACCCACCCTAACCCCACTGGCCATGCCCCCTCCATCACCACCCTACACAAGTACACCACTGGCCACACTACTCTTCCATCATACCCGACACAAGTACACCAACTGGCCCACACTTACTCTTCCTCACCACCTTACACAAGTACACCACTGGCCACTCTACTCTTCTATCACCACCCTACACAAGTACCACATGGCCACTCTACTCTCCCATCACCCAACCCTACACAAGTACACCCACTTGGCCACACTCCTCGTCACATCACCACCTCTACACAAGTACACCACTGGCCCACTGCTACTCTTCCATCCCACCCTACACAAGTACACCACTGGCCACTCTACTCTTCCATCACCACCCTACACAAGTACACTTACTGGCCACCACTGCTTCTTCCATCACCACCCTACACACGTACACCACTGGCCCACACTCTTCATCACCACCCTACACAAGTACACCACTGGCCACACTGCTCTTTCATCACCACCCTACACAAGTACACCACTGGCCACACTACTCTTCCATCACCACCCTACACAAGTACACCACTGGCCCCATCACCACCCTACACAGTACACTACTGGCCACACTGCTCTTCCATCACCACCCTACACAAGTACACCACTGGCCCCATCACCACCCTACACAAGTACACCACTGGTCACACTACTCTTCCATCACCACCCTATACAAGTACACCACTGGCCACACTATTCTTCCATCACCACCCTACACAAGTACACCACTGGTCACACTACTCTTCCATCACCACCCTACACAAGTACACCACTGGCCACACTACTCTTCCCGTAGGAAAAAATCGGCGTTGCAACGCGGCACAATGCGCTATGACGCGCTTAACACGTTGATACTTAAACGCGTTAGCAATTAAGGTGCGACGCACAAATCGCGATTAATCGCGTTTACTCGTGATAAACCGCGGTGCTATGGCCGAATTTAACGCGTTTGGTGCTAATACGCGCTTAATCGCGGCATTTGTCAGCGCGCGAAACATGCGATGATGATGAATTAATCGCGATATATCGCGTTGGTCTATAAATGACGCAATGCGAACTGGGTATTTATACACTGGGAAATTATGCATATTAAAATTAATTCTGTAACTAGTAAATTTAATTCATTATCTTTTCCTTTCAAAGGCACTCACTACAAACATCAACAAAAAGTCTAGTTATTGTCTGCAGTTGCTGAACTTTTGATTTTCAAGGCTGCTCTACTATTTCTGCATTTGCTATTCATATTGATATGAAGAATTTTCTTCCACCTGTTTTCCTCCTCAGCAGCACTAGCTTCAGGGTATTTGTACGTGAGGTGCACTATAAAAATGAATTTAAAATGATCATAAAATTTTATTATTTTCTGTGTAGCTTACTTCCGATTCCTCAGATGTATACAGGATTCAGTGTATTCTGGTCTTTAGCTGGGGTGCAGCGACCAGCCCCTAGCTCTTCCATTGAGAACAGAGAAGTGAGGATGGCGACAGCAAGTTTTGCTGGTGTATCAGACACTGACCCCGTCATTGCAATTTTCTTTTCGTCGCCATCTACAATCCAAGTCTTCTTTCCCTCATTTATATGGGTGTTAGGGTCCCCTTGCCAGCATCCTACATGTGTAAATAAAATCATTTGCGTACAGACTAATCCTTTAACACAGGCTACTTTTCTCTCCAGAGAATGGAATAGAATTTGGTGAGTTACATTTGGAAAGTGACTCTGAGGTGGACGGCTCCTCTTTGCAAGCATACACTGCAGAATGATTGTTACAAATTGATAAAATTAAAAGATCTGGCTTACACTTGTGTGATGGCACACTGATTCTATGCTCCCTTGTTCTTACTCCAGGGTAGCTAGATGCAGTTCTAAGCTGTGTACGCAGATATCCTTTAAGTAGCCAGTTGTATGCATATCATAACTCACCTGCTGATCACCTGCACTAGCAGTATGCACTGAGCGCACTGAGGTCAGGTCACATAAGTGACGCTCAATGTTCTTCAGAGCCTTACCATAAATGACAGAAATATATATATTAATCTCAATTGCATTGCGTTACGATGTGAGCTCACCTCTAAAACCGACTGCTCAAAATTTGTATACCCTGCACAGCTTGGTACTTGTATTGGATATCTCCTAAGCAATTAAAAGCCAAGCATTTAATTCAAGACATATAAAATAAGCACTTATGTACCTCTAAAAGTTTTCTGTCACTCTGCTCAGCCTCGTTCAGCCTTGATTGTTTATTTTTTCCAGCAACTGATGTGGCTGACGGCTTTCTTTTCTTTATTTCAATCTATATAGAGAATAAAGTTAAACTTAAATTAATTTACAAAACCTTAGATCTTCATCCTCCGACTGAATGGCAATGGCCGAGGCGGGTTCTGCTGTAGATAATATTTCGAATATCGTCAAGGTACTGTTTATCCCCGAGTCTAGCTTCTCTGATATTCTTTCGCCTCTTTTGTGCTTCATCCTCTTCGCCGCTGGAGTCACCGCTATGCTCTTCCATAGCAGCGAGGATTTCTTTCATCTCGTTGTGCGATCCTGATCACAAAAGTTTCGCGCTGTATCTCAACATACAAACACATTTTTCTCACAAACCTATAGCCTGTAGGATGTCTTCATATATTTTTCATCGTTAGTCCATCTAACGGTGCATGGGTGCTGTTCTTGCACGTTTTCCTCGATTATGAGCTTCAACGGCACAATTGAAACGCTGTCATCCGTTGCAAATAAAACAACTCCGTGAGTGGCAGCTACAAGTTATAGTTATACCGCTTTGCATACAATCTTCCAATGCACAATAAATACCTGACCATGCAGGAAGCACTGACTGTTCTTAAAGTTCTGGTGTGGAGACTCTTAGGGCAATGGCGGATATAAACAAATAGCAGCTGGAACTGTAAATGAAAAATGCAGCTGTCAACGTTGCATGATATGGTCTGCGCATGCGTACTGCATGTTTAGGTGTGCACTGTAGAAATTCAAAATTCGAATTCTATAATGCTGCCGAAACGATATGATACGCGGATGCAGCAAGGACTGAATCACGATATGCCTCAAAAAAACTTATTACAAGGCAATGTACTACGGAAAACCAAGTCCAAGAGCAATCTACTATTATATCTACCATGCATGCACAGACGCGTACAGCAGGCTAGCGATGTCTTTTCATCGTTAGCAAAATTGCCGCGTTTGTGGCAATTTTGTACCTGCTACCGCTACAGTAGAAAGGGATAAAATTGGACAAGCTATTTCTGTACACAGCAGTTGTATTCAACGTTCGAAATAAGTGCTTTTGAATATCACGCTAACGTTTTGGAGTATTCGTTAAAACATTGCCTCACAAAGTGTGCATTTGAAGACCTACTTAAATGAATCGCATCTCTGCTACCAAAACCCAACCTTGCGTCTCCGTCAATTAACAAACAAAGCAAATTCTTTTCCAATTTCTATGACAAACCATCTACAGAAAAACACCAATATTGTACATCTTGCCATCATTTGCTTAATCTTGGACAGGCAGAGTGCCCAAACAAATGTGTTGGCAAGATTGAATGCTTTCTGTTGCGTGATATTGAACAGCAACTGAAAAATACGTGGTTGTAACACATGTACAATAAAGGAGATCTATGTAGAACATGTGATGACCTGGGATTATGATCCTGGATCAACAATAAGAACCCATGCATCCATCATCTCTAATGCCAAAGAAGCAGTTGAGCAAGGCTGTAGTGTAAGTCACAAATAATAATGACATGAATACTTATATGTAACAAAATGAATAATGAGTAGATGGAATAAAAGATGTTCCTGTGTTAGCTTAGCATTCTGAATTTGATTTCGTGCTTGGAATGGCGATTGATATTATGCACTGTGTGTTGATTGGAATAGTGAAGGCACTGTTAGTTCACTGGTTTTCTGCATCAAAAACATCCCTGGTGATACTCTGCTATCAAATCATTAAGACCACATCAGACTAGAGCAGCTACAACATCATCAATGGAAGTGAATGCATACTTATTAAAAACATTTAAGTGTGTCAGTGAATAAGATGAACTGATATATATTGAAGCAGAACGTCTGATTTCACTTTGTGTCTCCATAACTGTGCATGTGCTATTCTACCTCCTAACGGGTATGAGTTTATAAATTGGCCTGTTTTAATGTAACTTATGTGACATACATGCAGCACAGTGACACCTGCATCAGTAAAGTTTTGTTTTAGTGCTCAATTTACCATGGCCAATAGAATTCGAACCCCTTATTTACACAATGTGTTTGAAATTATGTACAATAGTCAGTGTATATCTTTTTTTATTAAAAAAAAAAGGAAGACCTCATCATATTCATTTAGGTGGCAGGTATAGTAACTGTTATGATAGCTGTTATGATGGTCCTACCATTAATTGAATATGATTTATGGCAACCCTTACGATGTCGCTCAGTGTGTTGCTAAATCTTCATATATAACAATGATAGATCCAAAAATTCGATTTGTGAACATGCCAACAAACACATGAAATGTGACGAAAAGCATGTTCCAAGTTGTCACATTGTCAGATGTTGAGCAACCACCACCACCTTGCCACATCCAAAGAGAGGAATTCAATTTCATAGAAATAGTACTGTTATGGAGGCGATGGAAACATAAATTTCTCCCCTAGGAACACGCCTTTCTACTGAGTAGACTGCTGTCATGAGGTGTAGTGAATCTAAGAGTGTCCAGACCATCCTGTCCGTAGTTACGGAGGGCAATAGAAATAGAAATTTGAACTTATGCACAAACACACGACTCACGTGACGAAACCATGCCCATATGACACGCCTTTCTACAGGGTAGACTGCTGACATGAGGTGTAGTGAATCTAAGAGTGTCCAGACCATCCTGTCCGTAGTTACGGAGAGCAATAGAAATAGAAATTTAAACTTATGCACAAACACACGACTCACGTGACGAAACCACGCCCATATGACACGCCTTTCTACTGGGTAGACTGCTGTCATGAGGTGTAGTGAATCTAAGAGTGTCCAGACCATCCTGTCCATAGTTACGGAGGGCAATAGAAATAGAAATTTGAACTTATGCACAAACACACGACTCACGTGACGAAACCACGCCCATATGACACGCCTTTCTACTGGGTAGACTGCTGTCATGAGGTGTAGTGAATCTAAGAGTGTCCAGACCATCCTGTCCGTAGTTACGGAGAGCAATAGAAATAGAAATTTAAACTTATGCACAAACACACGACTCACGTGATGAAACCACGCCCATATGACACGCCTTTCTACTGGGTAGACTGCTGTCATGAGGTGTAGTGAATCTAAGAGTGGCTAGACCATCCTGTCTGTAGTTACGGAGGGCAATAGAAATAGAAATTTGAACTTATGCACAAACAGTACACGACTCACGTGACGAAAACCACGCCCATATGACACGCCTTTCTACTGGGTAGACTGCTGTCATGAGGTGTAGTGAATCTAAGAGTGTCCAGACCATCCTGTCCGTAGTTACGGAGGGCAATAGAAATAGAAATTTGAACTTGTGCACAAACACACGACTCACGTGACGAAACCACGCCCATATGACACGCCTTTCTACTGGGTAGACTGCTGTCATGAGGTGTAGTGAATCTAAGAGTGTCCAGACCATCCTGTCCGTAGTTACGGAGGGCAATAGAAATAGAAATTTGAACTTGTGCACAAACACACGACTCACGTGACGAAACCACGCCCATATGACACGCCTTTCTACTGGGTAGACTGCTGTCATGAGGTGTAGTGAATCTAAGAGTGTCCAGACCATCCTGTCCGTAGTTACGGAGGGCAATAGAAATAGAAATTTGAACTTGTGCACAAACACACGACTCACGTGACGAAACCACGCCCATATGACACGCCTTTCTACTGGGTAGACTGCTATCATGAGGTGTAGTGAATCTAAGAGTGTCCAGACCATCCTGTCCGTAGTTACGGAGGGCAATAGAAATAGAAATTTGAACTTATGCACAACCACACGACTCACGTGATGAAACCACACCCATATGACACGCCTTTCTACTGGGTAGACTGCTGTCATGAGGTGTAGTGAATCTAAGAGTGGCTAGACCATCCTGTCCGTAGTTACGGAGGGCAATAGAAATAGAAATTTGAACTTGTGCACAAACACACGACTCACGTGACGAAACCACGCCCATATGACACGCCTTTCTACTGGGTATTAGACTGCTGTCATGAGGTGTAGTGAATCTAAGAGTGTCCAGACCATCCTGTCCGTAGTTCCGGAGGGCAATAGAAATAGAAATTTGAACTTATGCACAAACACACGACTGCAGTTACAACCATATTTAATTGTCCCTCTGTAGCTGTTGTGTGTACGAGTGCGCTCCAAATATAGTGCACTGAAACTTATTGAGTCGAAAGAGGGCATCGAACTATATATGTTCTCAGGTTCTGACTCTTACTTGCTTATGAGCTGAGTAGAATTTCTTAGTTCATGGAGCCTGCGTCAGCTGAAGTAAACGCGTTCAGGGTGACAATTCAACGCGTTGAGCCCAAGCTACAGCAATAAATCGCGATTTATTGAACTGCGTCGCGCAATAACGTGGTTAAGCGGTTGTAACGTGATTTATCGCGATACGCTTAAATTATTTTCCTACGGGCTTCCATCACCACCCTACACAAGTACACCACTGGTCACACTATTCTTCCATCACCACCCTACACAAGTACACCACTGGCCACACTGCTCTTCCATCACCACCCTACACAAGTACACCACTGGCCACACTACTCCTCCATCCCCACCCTACACAAGTACACCACTGGCCACACTACTCTTCCATCACCACCCTACACAAGTACACCACTGGCCCCATCACCACCCTACACAGTACACTACTGGCCACACTGCTCTTCCATCACCACCCTACACAAGTACACCACTGGCCCCATCACCACCCTACACAAGTACACCACTGGCCACACTACTCTTCCATCACCACCCTACACAAGTACACCACTGGCCACACTATTCTTCCATCACCACCCTACACAAGTACACCACTGGTCACACTACTCTTCCATCACCACCCTACACAAGTACACCACTGGCCACACTACTCTTCCATCACCACCCTACACAAGTACACCACTGGTCACACTACTCTTCCATCACCACCCTACACAAGTACACCACTGGCCACACTACTCTTCCATCACCACCCTACACAAGTACACCACTGGCCACACTGCTCTTTCATCACCACCCTACACAAGTACACCACTGGCCACACTACTCTTCCATCACCACCCTACACAAGTACACCACTGGCCCCATCACCACCCTACACAGTACACTACTGGCCACACTGCTCTTCCATCACCACCCTACACAAGTACACCACTGGCCCCATCACCACCCTACACAAGTACACCACTGGCCACACTACTCTTCCATCACCACCCTACACAAGTACACCACTGGCCACACTATTCTTCCATCACCACCCTACACAAGTACACCACTGGTCACACTACACTTCCATCACCACCCTACACAAGTACACCACTGGCCACACTACTCTTCCATCACCACCCTACACAAGTACACCACTGGTCACACAACTCTTCCATCACCACCCTACACAAGTACACCACTGGCCACACTACTCTTCCATCACCACCCTACACAAGTACACCACTGGCCACACTACTCTTCCATCACCACCCTACACAAGTATACCACTGGCCACACTACTCTTCCATCACCACCCTACACAAGTACACCACTGGCCACGCTACTCTTCCATCACTAACCTACACAAGTACACCACTGGCCACTCTACTCTTCCATCACCACCCTACACAAGTACACCACTGGCCACACTACTCTTCCATCACCACCCTACACAAGTACACCACTGGCCACTCTACTCTTCCATCACCACCCTACACAAGTACACCACTGGCCACTCTACTCTTCCATCACCACCCTACACAAGTACACTACTGGCCACACTGCTCTTCCATCACCACCCTACACAAGTACACCACTGGCCACACTACTCTTCCATCACCACCCTACACAAGTACACCACTGGCCACACTGCTCTTTCATCACCACCCTACACAAGTACACCACTGGCCACACTACTCTTCCATCACCACCCTACACAAGTACACCACTGGCCCCATCACCTCCCTACACAGTACACTACTGGCCACACTGCTCTTCCATCACCACCCTACACAAGTACACCACTGGCCCCATCACCACCCTACACAAGTACACCACTGGCCACACTACTCTTCCATCACCACCCTACACAAGTACACCACTGGTCACACAACTCTTCCATCACCACCCTACACAAGTACACCACTGGCCACACTACTCTTCCATCACCACCCTACACAAGTACACCACTGGTCACACTACTCTTCCATCACCACCCTACACAAGTACACCACTGGCCACACTACTCTTCCATCACCACCCTACACAAGTACACCACTGGCCACGCCCCCTCCATCACCACCTACACAAGTACACCACTGGCCACACTACTCTTCCATCACCACCCTACACAAGTGCACCACTGGCCACACTACTCTTCCATCACCACCCTACACAAGTACACCACTCTTCCATCACCACCCTACACAAGTACACCACTGGCCACACTACTCTTCCATCACCACCCTACACAAGTACACCACTGGCCACACTACTCTTCCATCACCACCCTGCTACAAATTGAATGTACAACTCACCTGTCAAGTGCCACGCCCCCCAAGGTCACGTTAATCCAATGACCCCTTTGAGGAGAAAAGGTGTCACTACATGAAAAGCTTAAGGAACATCTTGTCCACAAGTTATGGTGGTGAACGGGACCAGTGTGCTACAAATTGAATTGTACAACTCACCTATCAAGTGCCACACCCTCCAAGGTCACGTGAATCCAATGACCCCTTTGAGGTGAAAAGGTGTCACTACATGAAAAGCTTAAGGAACATCTTGTCCTCAAGTTATGGTGGTGAACGGGGCAAGTGTGATACAAATTGAATTATACACCTGTCAATTGCCACGCCCTCCAAGGTCACGTGAATCCAATGACTCTCATGAAGTGAAAAAGTGTCACGTCATTGCATGAAAAGCTTAAGGACCATCAGGTCCTCAAACAGGGCAAGTGTGCTACAAATTGAATTGTACTACTCACCTGTCAAGTGCCACCACGTGAGTCTTACGACCCGAGGTGCACTGCATGGAAAGTCCAAGGAACATCTTGTCTGCAACCTGCTTTGATGCATGGCATGACAGGCTGTAAATTCAACATGCTTGTTCAACTCCAGTGTTGTACACTACAGTTCACCACCAGACTGGGCCATATGGTCCTGGCGTGGGTTAAAAAATGTGATCAAACATGGCCTCCTATAATATAAACCTAACTGCACGTGTTAACACATAACTTTGGCGTAGGGCCTACAGACCACTAGGTCCTTGTCCAAAGTTTCTATCATTTGGTAAGCTATTTTGACATTAAAATACTACCAACGCTTGAAGTTCAACATGTGAACGTTTGAGTCCGTTTATATTACATAGCATTGAGTCTTATGATCTACGCTCAATCTCACCTTTGCATGAGACATTCCAGCAGGAAAGAATCCATTTTAATTCACGCGCGCCTGAAATAATAACGATAATACTCACGTGCATGAGTTGCATAAATTCATTGTTGGACCGTGTTATGAATATGCGCTATGAATAATTGTAGCCCGTGGATTCATGAAATATACCAGGGGATATTTGAAATATGCACTGACCTTGGTATATTGGTGGTAAACGCAAAATATGCGCAAAAATATACAGTAGCGTATACTAGGTTTTTTGCACAGTGCTCATGTTTAAATCCATATCGAGAAATTGGCGGTCAAAAGGATTACGCGGTATTCGGTCATTGCGTAATTCAATGTCCATAGAAAATGTATGGACGCATTCAGAAAACTGCAGCTAACTGCAGAAAAAAAAATTATATTGACTAGCTGCTCTCGGATTTGCAATGTGGGGACTATTTGGCATATTTTGAGTACTTTCACGCACCGTAGGTACCTATATCCGCACTTCCACATTAATTATGCAAGGTTTACATTCACATTTACTTATTCAGTCATCAATAGTTTCCCAACCAAATTATACTTTCCTTAGGTGCCACCGGATTACGAGTACTTATTTTTTCAGAGCTTAGGGCCTTCAAATCGCATTTCCTTTGAATGGTTAGTGAGATACACCCCACATTCAATGTGCCTACCACGATCATCACGTGCCACCCTATCGTCAGTCAGCCGTGCCCAGACCTGGTTGTTTTATTAATGACCTAGTGACTTAGCATGACCCCTTGTATAATAAGAGTGGGCACTAATTGGGATTATATGTTGCAAAGACGGAGGTGGCGATTACACAGAGGAGTTTGCCACTTATAGAATCGACACAGGAGTGCCTGGGCATGACAACCAACCAGTCTTCTTACGGAAGCACCTTGCAAGTCTCAGAGTCCTAGGTTAGCATGAATGTGACACGTACATGATTACGTCCGCAATAGGCTAAATGGTTGTGTAACTGTACTATACCGGAGCGTTACTACATATAGCAGGCCCGTAGCCAGGAAGTTAGGCGGGGGGTGGGTCGGGGGGGGGGGGGGGGGGGGGGGGGGGGGGGGGGGGGAATCGATTAACACCGCGTCCGCGAGTAAAGTGGGTCAGAATTGAGGGGAAACTAAAAACCTAAAAGATCCGCTAACAATAGAATCACAGGTACTAGTTGTAAAATAAGTACAGTAGCCTTTTACACGATGTTCGCATTATAATTTACAACAGCTGCAACTATCACAGTTTTGATGCATGCACTTTAAATAAACTAGTTCGGTACTATGCTTATCATTTTATCATTTTACACCCCTTCCCTTCTTTACTGTAAATTCATAAGCATGCATAAGTAATCTATATCAATGCAACTCTTGGTTTCCCTGAAAATAAAAATTATGTGTGCATGCAGACTCACAAAGCAGCGTGCAAAGCAACAAAGTTAAACCGCATGCGTAATGTATAGCGTTCTATAGACACGATACAACACATGCACACAGTAAATAAAATACATTGCATATGATTGAAAAAGCATTGAAATGTTTAAAAGTTCAACTAGGCTTATACAATGTGATTATTGCCGTTTTTCTATGATGATGAAATATGGTTTCATCGACATAGACCACTTTTATATCGCCGCATTTGTAGCATCCAGCAAGTTGAATGATCTCTCACAAAATGCATCCAATGTTGTCTCAAGAGTTGTACTTCCACATTCCTGTATTTGAAAAGAAAAATACTCATCAGCGGACCTTTTAGTTTTTTTACTTCCCCCAAAAACGGCCTAAATTGACCCACTTTACTCGCGGACGCGGTGTTAATACTTCTGAAAGCATTTATCCGGAGGCCTAAATACGAGAGCGGTTGGGGGGAGGGGGAGGGAAGTCCGTCATGTCCCCTCGCGTTTAGCGGGCCAAATACGAAAAGCGAGACACCTTCGGGCCTAATGCATTTTTATAAGTACCATAACTAGAAGAGGCGGAAGTCAAACATCGAACCGGGGGGGGGGGGGGGGGGGGGGGGGGGGGGGGGGGGGGGGGGGGGGGGGGAGAATTACCCCCTGGCTATGGGCCTGATAAGAGCTTACATATATAGATCTCTAAACTATCTACATGTATGGTAACGTCTGGTACAAACGGTGGAAGCATCAAATGTACAATAGCAGTCATACACTGGCGGTACGCACTTTATTGACCTTTCCCATTGAAAAGTAATGCCTTATTAAAGATTCCACACCTTTAACTTTGCAACAGTTAGTCCGACTTTAAGTTGAGGTGCATAAGATTTGTGTCAACTATAACATTTGAAAACTACCATGTTTTCTCTGCCCCATATGTGTATGTACATGCATGTACAGGTATATGGGACAGTTTGGCCCATCGCGTATTATTATATAATACATGGCTTTATAAAAATTCTTTGCGTTTGAATCATTATAACTTCCGAATGATTAACGCTATCGACTTCCTATTTTCAACACTTCATACATTTTGGGGGCCTTGCACTTGTCTGTGCAAGTATCGCAACGTCCAATACCCCACCGGGTCAAACCTTTCGGTAGGAGTAATCAAATCGCTTCAAATTTGGTTTGTAAATAGAGAGGTCCCTACATGTCACATTTTCCTGCTTGATATCGCGATAGGTACAGGAACCTCTGTACCCACAAACCGAATTTTAAAAGCTATTTGATTACAGGAGAACCGAAAGGTATTTGGCGGGTTTGAACCTAGTGGGGTATCATACATTGCAATACCCCAAAACGTATTTCAATATACAGAAATGGTGTAGTACGAAGTGTTAAGAATAAGAAGTCAATAGCCCTAACCGTTTGGAAGTTATAGCGATTCAAACGAATAGGAATTTTGAGGGGCAATTTTGTGGAAACTGTCCCATGATATATATGTGTGCATACATGTATGTGTATGTACATGTATGTATGTGTTTTATGCACATGTATATATGTGAAAATTTTATGTTCTTGATCTTCATGTCTTCTCAGCCTTGTAGAGACTCACTGATGGAAGAACCATGTTGGTGATTCAATGTCAGCTCTCTTGAACGATTCGCGCCTGAAAGAGTGCTGCAAGATGTAGAATAGGTCACAGTCAAGTTGAACTTTGATTTAGGAGTATTGGAGTTAATGATACATTAGTGTGTGCTTAATTGTAGTACTTCACCACAGGCCTATTGCTTTCTGGCCACTTTATTATATGTAAACTTTTGTTTTAAGTAATGAATTGCTTCCGAAGGTGATAAAAAGATCTTGTTAGGACTGATGTTTGTTTTATGGGACACAAATATAAGGCATAATCTCCCTGTCTGAAGTAATATCTGTGGATGCTATCACAGCCTCACCTGTCCACCAAAGGGTACTGTCAAAGAAACTCGAGGACCCAGTTCTCATTGTTGTTGAAAGCATCACCACCTGCGGACAAGGCTCGGCTGCTCTCTGTGTCAGCACCTCATGCTTGCATCCTGGCTACTGGTCACAACTCCTAGTCTTGACCTGAACATTGAACCCAATAGAGGCTCCTCATGTTCTTTGTGCCCTGGCGCTACTACCTGTAAACAGGGTGGTGATGTTGTCCAGTGCCAGCTGTTGAATCACATATATGTAACAATGAGTACACAAGTACATACATGTAATACATGTACGTTGTGGGTGCAAGGCTCAAGCATTTTAATAAAAGATGATGGTGCAGGGACTGATACAGAAAACAAAAGATAGAGGCAGCAAAAACTGTTAGTCATTTGCAACCACCCCCATGATGGGTGGGGCCTTAGGAAGAACGGTATCAAGTTTTTGAGGGGTGACTCTTTCATTGTAAGGGCATCCTGTTCAGCTGATCCTGACAAGAGAGTACATTCAATTTCAATTTCAGTGATGGATCCAGGATTTCCAGTTTGTGGGGGGGGGGGGGGGGGGGGGGGGGGGGAAGAACAAATGACCCATGCCCACGTCCTGCTCCAGCTGGGGTATGGGGGCGTGGCTGTAAGCTCCTCCATAGGGTCTAGGGAAGAGCATATTACATTGTACTTTGACATCAACCCATATTTCAACAAGTCAAAGAGTGTATGGAAGCACTTGTGCCTACAGTACATGTACACAGATAATGCCCATTACATAGAGGTGTAGCTCCTCCCATGGATGTGAGATAAGATAACCACGGGCATTACCACTTACACACACACACACACCACACACACACACACAGACACACACACACACACCCTCCTTCCTTCACAAGAAATCCAATCTTCATGTAAAGGTACATGTATCTGCCACACTATCTGCCAATCAAGTGAAGGTCAGTTATACACAGCTCACAAGATGCTATTCATTTTAGCCAGGACAATGGTTGTGTACACCTTGGACTGCCCTTGTGGGTTTTGTGGTAGCAGTCAGGCCCCAAAGCCAACATAAACAACAGTACCTAAGAAGTACTGAGTATACCATATCAACGCTAATACATGGCTACACTACGATAAATGGTATGTGTAATTTTGCCAGAGATGTCCCTGCTGGTGTACATGTACATGACTACAGGAGGACAGGAGAGAGGGAGTGAGGGAGGGAGGGAGTAGGTGAGACAGGAGAGAAAGAAAGGAAGGAGGAGAGAGGGATAAGAGCAAAGAAAGATGGAACACAAACTAAGTGATTGAAGTGTACACAATGTACCTGGGCAGGCTGGCTGCAGCACTGATGACGCCCATTCCAACTGGAGTGCAGTGCCTGCGGGCGTGACTGGAGGACCGGTCCAACAGATAACGTACTGAGCACAGATCATATACATGTACCATGGACACTGTTATTTGCGCATGTTGCACACAGTAGCAGAGAAGACATACATGTACATGTACAAAGTGAAGGGGAGGAGGCCGGTATCACAGTAAGGGGCAGGACACCCGCCAGAGCACCATTGCAATACTAACTGAAGTTGATGAGGATGCCATTACTGTCAGTTGGCAAGTCCCAAGACACAATGATGTAGGTGGAGCCCACATTCTGCACCGACACAGCATTAAATCCATCCGGTGCTGGGGGAAGGAGGGGGAAGAGGATGACATCACATGCACACAATGACATCACACATACATGTACATGTATACTCAGCAAGAAGTTCTTGGCCAAGAATCTTGGGCAAGGTAATGTTCTTGGCCAAGAATCTTGGGCAAAATCTTGGCAAGATCTTGTGCAAGATCATTAAAGATCTTGGGCAAGTGTCTTGCCCATGTGCCAAGATTATGGCGGCCAAGATCTGGTCATGATCTTGCCCAAGTTCATGGCATGATCTTACCCAAGTTCATGGCATGATCTTGGCTCTTGCCCATGATCTTGCCCATATCTTGCCCATGGCCATGCAGATATCTTGAATTGCATCCATTTATATATACATAGCACATGCCTACGTGTACATTATCATACATTGTGATATAGCTGATATGATACTGATAACATGTGTATAAGAGGACCGGATACATACAATGAGATAATGCATATATACAGAAAATCGAAAGTTTCACATGACGAAGAAAAGTTTAGTCAGTTGGGGTCACTGTGCACAGGACAAACATATATGTCATACTTGCATTTATATATGTTATTGTATTTTACCTTTTTAACTGGTCTGCTAATTTCCTGTGTTTGTCCTGCATTTTTGTTTCAGAGACGTTCTTATTTTATCTACTTGCAGCCATTGCAACTGCTCCAAACTTTTTTCAATGCATTCTGAATAATTTGTTTCATTCTATTATGAAGTAATCACGTCTAACTGCTTACCTTCTAGTGTCTTCACCCTTCCTGGTGACATTGGTGGTTTTGCTGACACACGGAACTGTTCGATTTTCCTGACGCTTTGTAGCAATGTGTTGCTTGCTCTTCATCCGTAAAAAGTGCGTCCAATAAGGCAAGGTCATACTTTACAATGTCTGTTGAGTCTATCTTTAGCAATTCTATACCACCTTTCTAAGAAGGAATTACTGTTAGTTGACATTCTGTAACAATAATGCACATACATACAGATATGAAACTTTTTTCATCTTGGACAGTTGTACCTATTTGATGCACATACATGTAGATCAAAAGCACATACATTACAAGCTTTATTCATGTTTCTTACCTTCAGCACCAAGTACACTAACACTGCATGTAGCAAGACCATCAACGTGACAGGACTGTGAAATAGCATCTACAATTAGTGCCCCAGCACCAGAGAGTGGTGCAGTACCACCAACACTAGCTGCCACTCCAGTGCCCTGGTTTTGCAAAATATCTGCAATGCTTAAAAGTGTTCAATTAAGGGAATCAAATCCAATTTCCTGCAGCTTCAACCCATTGGTGGAAGGGGAGAACAATAATACAGGCATAAACTTAGGCATCTATACCTTAGCATGAGGGTCTGTTTTGAGTTTTTTCTTATACAAAAAACATAAATGCAGACAATATGTGCAATAGCAGTGCTAAGAGTTGTATGTGTACATGTACCTGCAATCGTCCCAAGTCAGTCTGTTCATTTTCCCCCAATCTCTTTTTACTGACCACCTGAAATATATATGATCACAGTAAACAAAACACAGCTATCAGTTTGATCCAATATATGCAATCACACATTCACTACAGACACCTAGCTCTTTAGTATTAAATACCATGGTAAGTGTATAAAAGGAATGCCCAGCTGTATAATTAGAGTAATGATAAACAGGTACCTCAGTTGAGCGCATATCGATACAAATCATAAAATGAATGGGGCTTACTTTCCATATGTGGGATATGCAAATTGTCGCTATATATGTGCAAGCCACTACTGTACGCGCACGCGCGTGCATGTACATGCAGTTACATTATATGCATACATTCTCAGTTTAGTATACCCACAAGCACTCGCTTACTATTTTCAGCCTCCTTTTCATCCATTTCCAGTAAAATTATGGTAGCTTACAGTGCGCTTGCTTTTCGCCATGATTAACGCACACGTGGTGAGAATTTTTTACGTGTCAACTATTAATTGCTTGCGCAAAATTTGTGTTCAAACATGAGCGATCAAACTGGCAAAAATAAGCGAAAACGGTACAAAGAATACCTGAGGAGTTGTAGTGTGGGTGTTCCAGAAAGGACTGCATTTAAAGTTTTATATTGGAAACAGGGTGAAAGAAATTGATAAAATGCTACTCAGAATCAAGCCACCCCATGATCTCCTTGCCCAATTTCCGTCTCACATTTTTGGAAAGCATCTGAAGTCAGAAGTTGGCTACTGTACTATTCATTGCCCATTCTTAAAGACAATCTGCCACCAGACTATGTTCATCATTTTGCACTCCTTGTAAGTTCTATGCATATTCTGCTGGGCACCAACCTCTCAGTGGAGTTAATAAATGATGCAGAAAGGATGCTGCTTGAATTTTACAATCTTATGCCAGAATTGTACCCAGAAAGTATGTGTACTCCTAATGTGCACAGTCTCATACATTTATGTGCATCTGTGCGGCAGTTAGGCCCACTTTGGGCATACTCATGTTTTGGATTTGAAAATATGAATGGCATGATTAAAAGGGACCAGCATGGCTGCAGAAACTTCTTGCCTAGTCTCACCAATGCAATTTGCATGAAAATTAGCTTGTCATTGCACAAAAATGCAGTAATGAAATCAAATCAAGAAAGTGACAAGACCAAAAGGTTTTATCTCACTATTTTGAAGATGGACCTGTTGGAAAAATCAAAACTATCACATTGGATGAGAGTGAAAAGCAAATCCTTAGAAATGCAGGGCTCACAATTCCAGAAAATGGACTCAAATCATGTAATTCATATATGCTTAAACATACATCATACCAAGCTAGAAAGAATCCAATGAAATTAAGAGACAGTTCAGTATGTATGTTTCAAGTAGGACCCAATACAATGATGGGGTCCATCAGAAAAGTTGTTTTATTTTAATGAAGAACCAACTGCAATTATTGACAAATTTGAAACTGTTGAAGAAAATTTACTTCAAGCTGTACATGTCAGAGCAAGAAGACCATTTTATGCTAACAATACCTTCATTAAATAAATGTTTCAAGAAAGTAAAGAAAATATCTGTTTCAAACAAAGCAGTAGCAGTACGAGTTGAAGCAATACATCAGAAGTGTGTACACATTCCAGCTAAGCATAGTGATATTGACATCATTGTGAAGCAACCCAACATTTATGAACATCATTGAACTAAAGTGTATGTAATACTATGTTTGGATATGAGTTCTTCAATTTTAACAATTATATTGTTTAATATTATTAGAGGAGAAAAATTATCTTGGCCAAGGGCATAAGAGTCTTGCCAAGATCTTGCCATTCTTGCCAAGATCTTGCCATTCTTGCTCGATTCTTGGCCTTTCTTGCCCAAGAACTTTTCACTGGGGTATACACAGTCAGTGACACACATACACACGCACACACAATCACACACACCGAGGTACCATTCAGGAGGGGATAAGACACATGCTGTAAGGGGTTGCAATGCCATATTCTGCTCGACGTGCTGGGAAATCCCTCAAAGTAGACTTTCATGGTCAGCAGTGGGACAATCGTGGCAGATGGCCGCTGCATGCACCATATCCACGGTGACGTAGAAGGTATTGGAGGCCTGCTCAAACCAGTACCACGTACCCCTGGCCATCACAGAGGCTACAGGAGGGGACTGCACCACACTTGCACCGACGTACAAGCTCAACATGACCGATGAATTCTGAAGCTCACAGTGTGCCACTGACCATCGTTGAAGGTTCTGGTACTGTTGGATCCAACGACAGCTGGTCCAGAGCCCACATCAAATATTAACCATGGCAACCCGCCATGAAGCTTTACCCCCAGGAAGTCAGTCACTACACTGTTGATCTGGTGGAAGAGAATGCTGCTGGGGTTGTGGGTATGGAACTGGACTGTGGCCT
Organism: Ephydatia muelleri; assembly: GCA_013339895.1. NCBI lineage: Eukaryota > Metazoa > Porifera > Demospongiae > Spongillida > Spongillidae > Ephydatia > Ephydatia muelleri. The sequence continues at coordinate 7,925,967 of JABACO010000003.1, read as the reverse complement.
GGTTAATAAAACCACAAAGGAACATGTGCCCGCTGAATGTAGCCAGGCCCCTACCGTCGAAGGAGGTGCCCACATCTCTGACTGGGACTTAAGGCTGGGGACTCGATGGTGCAAGGTGTAGTGATGACATAGTCGGGTTGGAGGGAAGCATTCCATTGGAGGGACATGGAAGAGGAATTGGTATTGAGGATGAGGGGGGAGCTTGGCCCACAGGTGCTAAGGGTGTGAGAAAGATACAAAGTGGTTGTCAATGACCACTTGGGGCTTTGTTGAATATAATTGAACACATAACACATAACACATAACCCTCACACACATCATGTGCACATGGCACACATGCATGCAAATGCTGCTTGTGTCTGCTAAGTGCACAAACTGAATGATGACTGCCATTTTCTTTACGCAAGGCAAGAAGAGAAGGCCATAAAACATGTACCTACAACACCAAATCATACACATGTACATGTACCTGCAACACAAACAACATCCACACACATACATGTAAACACACACCCACACATGTGCACATGCACAGACACACACGCATGCACACACACACAACACACACACACACAAACACACACACAACACAACACACACACACACACACACACACACACACACACACACACACACACACATACAGCCCACATACACAACGTATACATACCACTATCCAGTGTTGTGACATTGGCAACACCACCAGTCTGACATCCAGCTGTGGTGCATGCTGCTTCCACAAAGCTGTACTGCGTTGACGGCTGCAGGTTATGTACCACGGGACACTGGAGGTAGTGAGAAGGACGTTCCCCAGTACAGAAACAGCTTACACATTGCAGGCTGTGATGATCCCATTGGGAACTGAGGGGTTAAACTACATCACATTGACAGAGGAAGAGGAGAGTGCCAGAAGCTGAGGGCTTGGAACCCCCAATGGTGCTGTGAAAGGGACCAAGATGTGACAACCATACACAAATACACACACACACACACACATGACAGTGTGCATGTACATGTACATGTATGTGAGTATGTGTGCGAGTGATACATGTGTGAATGCGAGTAAGCATGAATACATATGTTCACACACACACACACACACACACACACGTGTCTCGCATTGATTTTCATTGCAATACAGGGGGTGTGGCACCTACATGTACTTACACAGCATGCGGAGTGAGCAAGGGAGGGGGGGGGGTATATATAATAATTGAAGATCAAACACTTCCAAAGGGTGGGGTTTCCCCAAGAAAGGTGCCCCCCCTATCCCACACATCATACTGAATCAGCAGGCCATTTGGATTGGACAGTGCAGTCACAGCGTTCAGAGCAGTAACATTGGGAATGTGGGCATGGCTTGTAATGTCTTCAAGCTGCTGGAGTTGCTTTGGCCACACCCACCGGATGTGCAGGCCTGTACCAGTATGTATGCTGTAAACAGTTGTAGTCCATATAAAGTGTATGGTATTGGACAGGGCAGGGATTTACCGCCCACCCCCTATCCACCCCCTGGTTTGCCCCTAATATGAATAACCCAGGGAGAAGGCCAACAGTATACCATATCCACACTCAACAAGGCCAACAGAATAGGGAGAAGGCCAACAGTATAGGGAGGAAAGCCAACAGTATAGGGAGAAAGCCAACAGTATAGGGAGAAGGCCAATAGTATAGGGAGAAGACCAATAGTATAGGGAGAAGGCCAATAGTATAGGGAGAAGGCCAATAGTATAGGGAGAAGGCCAACAGTATATAGGGAGAAGGCCAATTTAAGTATAGGGAGAAGGCCAACAGTATAAGGCCAAAAGTATAAAGACAAGGCGAACAGTATAGGGAGAAGACCAGCAGTACAGGGAGAAGGCCACCAGTCTAACAATAAAGGAAGAAGACCAACAGTATACGGAGACGGGCATTTAACGGTTCGGGAGTAAAGGGAGAAGGCTACCGCTGGTTACAGTACAGGGGGATGTGCACAATTATAGAGAGATGGCCAACTGTACTAGTATAGGGAGAAGGCCATATCTACTCCTTCCAAGATATGCACATACATGTAGGGCCGAACACTACCCACTGCCGAACATACTCAGTACCCTACGCTACTAAATTCACATAGTATACTCACCATAACACCTGCGTCTCAGAAGATGAAAGCATGAAGGGCATACGTAGTTCGCACAGGGAAAACTTTCGCAGTCCCAGACTTGAGAATACTTTGGGTTTTTATTGCTTCCCATGTTTAACTGATTCCCATTACTGGGTCTTTCTCTCAATTCCCAAGATGGGTTTTTTACATGACATAGGAATTATTTGATACCACCCATGAACATTTGATTCCCTCAGCTGGGTATAGGACCCTATACTGGGAAACAGAAAAATCCATTATGCGTTTGGTGAAGTGTGGATTCTTGAAAACCCATACCGTGTTTACAAAATCCGGGATAAGCATTAAATCCACACTGACTTTACAAAAACCCGGTTTGTGCTGATATTTACACATGTTTACCCAACCTGGTGTTTCTCTCTCTAATAAATGGTGAACGAAAAAAAGGTGAGGAGCAGGAATCGAACCAGGGTACAATGATCTCTTAAGCAGAAACAAAACGCTACAAGCCACTAAAACAATTGTTGGGAAAAGCATTCATATCCAGAAATGGCCCATACATAGGCGGTCATCTTGCTTTTTATTTCAAATTGAATTTTAAACAAGTTTATAATGTACTATAAATCGGTCTGATTATGATATATGTACTTCGAAAAATTATTCCATTAACCATTCTTTAACTAAAATCAAGACAAAAAATTAATTTCTACCGCGCATAATTTATTCATTTAAGTATGCCATTGCGTCATCTGCCAAAATTATTTAATAAATATTGGCAATAATTGTCCAATGGTGAATACATGTGCATAATAAGTTAATTCAGCTGAAGATTAACAAGGCTGCTGGCGATGATCTGAGCCAATAGCAAGCCAGGTAGCTAAGTGGAACCCTTTTCCCTAGCCTCCTCCCCCCCAATTCCCATAGGTCTAGACTGCCAGCTAGAGGGACACCCACCACCTAGCTCACTGCTAATGCATTATGGTGAAGCTATTATATTTATTGTATACAAGACGTCGTCATGGACACTTTTGTCCTATATAGTGGGTTGTTTTCACTTGAAGTTTTTTGTAAACAGTGTTCGTTTAGCCTGCATGCAGCTCGATGAATGAAGCGCGTAGGCTAGGCACGTGCACTGATACGCTTACACGCAGGGAAAAAATGATTCGTTAGCACTTTCCAGTACAGCTACGACCTACGTAGGCTTCTCAGTCTTACCTAGATCGATTAACATCAAGTCTGAATGTGCCGCATTTTCAATATTTGTCTGCATGTGTGCGTCGATCAATACACGTAAAGCGCTTAACTGCGAAGCACTCTCTGGGACTTCGCCAATGGAAGAGCGCTATCACAATATATACTTACATTAAGGAAAGCTTTGTCTACACATCGGGGCGCTGCTCAGTCTACCACTAGGCCAAAGCCCTGCATCAGGGTCAAAGCACACTCCACCCCCCTCCCATGCTATGGCATCAGGCCCAACCCCTGTCTCTGCACACAGTTTGTTGTTTGTGTGAACATAGATACATGTAATGTGCAGTTAAAACATGCACAATTTGTGCTATTGCTAGTTAGCAATTAGAGTTTACATGTACTGTGGCTGCACCAATACGTATGTCTGGTATGCTTTGCTTCACCTCTTCCGAGGTTCCAAATGGTGTCAGTGGGAAGGCCTGTTCTGGCAGCTACTGTACACGGCTGCACCAATGTGGGTGCTATATTTGGCTGGATTGTAGCCACATAGCTCCACCATACCAGGGGTAGAAAGGTGGAGCGGAAGCTCTTAGATGTGAGTGTTCTCCCATCTTTGAAGTGGAAGAGGGGTGAGGAGTGAGTGGAACAGTGACAACATTCTCTGTAGGCCTCCATTGCTGGAACTGAACACATGTGCCTGCCTTTGGTATGCTGAACACACCTGCCCATCTGGTTGGTTTTGGACCACTTGATGAAGAAGTGCATGCCCTCCGGACCAGCAGACATCTTGCCTGGTAGGTTGGAACCTAGTGTCAAAACTCTGATTGAGTAAATTCACTGAGCCTGAGGTGGATGACTCCAGATGGTCAGTCTCAACGTTGGGTTCCTGGACCCTGCTGTTCTTCACCAGTACAAAAAAATAGATACAGGATTGTCATCTCCATAGAAACAGTCCCAAACAGACTTTTAAAACAGAGCTCTCTTATTGAACCCTAGAACAACAAAGTACCAGGACATTATGCAACAGACTAAAATGCCTCTACCACTAGGCCAAAGGCTTTGCATCAGGCCACTCACCCCCCTCCCATCATGTACTTGATTGTGAAGTTTATGGCATCAGGACTAATGCTCCCATGCATGCCATCACCATCGCTGCACACAATGTGTGGTTTGTATATAGGTGCTACACATATAAAGTGTGTGCTTTTAAGACAGTTTTTTGTTCTCTTAGAACTGGAAGTTACCAGGCAGCCTAACATCAGATTAGCTAACCACAGTTTACATAGCATACAATGGACCTACCACATAACTTCAAGGGCCATACAATTGTGTAATTCAGTACATGCATGTTCTTGTGAAAGGGTCCAGGTGTTTTAGTCAACTTCAATTCCATCTGAATAGTTATCCTCATCTTCACTCTCCTCATCTTTGCCTAAGTGTTCATCACCACCTGTACCACCCTGGACCTACAATGTACCTAACTGTACATAGGCCTATACTAGTACCCTGGACCTATGTAGGCCTATCCTGGACCTACATGTACATGTACCTACATAGGCCTACCCTGGACCTACGTACCTACATAGGCCTACCCTGGACCTACGTACCTACATAGGCCTACCCTGGACCTACTGTTCTCAAAAACTGCTACATGTACTTGTACCCCAGGCAGTCTAACATCAGATAAGGCTAATCACAGTTTACAATTGTAAGGTCAAGCTAGGTCTATACTAGTACACACTTGTAAGCAACACACACACACACACACACACACACACACACACACACACACACACACACCACACACACACACACACACACACACACACACACACACACACACACACACACACAAACACACACTCACACACACACACACACACACACACGCACACACACGCACGCACAGTACAACCCAGCGAAAAAATCTTGTCCATGATCTTGGTCAAGATCATGGCCAAGATCAAGGCGGCATGGATTATTGCGGCCAAATTCCACAGCATCTTGCCCCAAGATCTTGGCCATGATCTTACCCATGAACCAAGATCTTATCCAAGATCTTGCCTCCTTGTCCCAAGATCATGCCCAGGATCTTGCCTCCTTGTCCCAAGATCATGCCCATGATCTTGCCTCCTTGTCCCAAGATCATGCCCATGATCTTGCCTACTTCTCCCAAGATCATGCCCAGGATCTTGCCTCCTTGTCCCAAGATCATGCCCAGATCTTGTCTCCTTGTCCCAAGATCATGCCCATGATCTTGCCTCCTTGTCCCAAGATCATGCCCATGATCTTGCCTAACTTGTCCCAAGATCATGACCAGGATCATATCCAAGATCTTGCCTCCTTGTCCCAAGATCATGCCCAGGATCTTGCCTACTTGTCCCAAGATCATCCCCATGATCTTGCCTCCTTGTCCCAAGATCATGCCCATGATCTTGCCTCCTTGTCCCAAGATCATGCCCATGATCTTGCCTACTTGTCCCAAGATCATCCCCATGATCTTGCCTCCTTGTCCCAAGATCATGCCCAGGATCTTGCCTACTTGTCCCAAGATCATGCCCAAGATACTGATCGAACATATTTTATTGAATGCACTATACAATTGAATAGAAAATGTGCAGTATTACTTTACTTCTTTCTACCTTTGTCTCTGCATTTCTGAGTGCAAGATTGTCTTATAGCCTCAACATTTTCTTTCAGTTCCGAAGCACTGAATTTTTTGTTTTAAGCAATCTATAAAATGATTTGCAAAATTGAACACACATTCATGGGTGATGTATCTCTATACCTTCAAACAGCTTCATTCGTTCAGGGGACAAAGGCGGCTTCACACTGGTAGTGGACTTTCCCACTGGTACAAATGATGATTGTTTTAATTCTTCTTCAGTATACAATGCATCTAACAATCCCAGTGCATATTTCACCACATTTGTCCCTCGGACTTTTAGCAGGTCCACACCATTTTTCTATTGTAAACAAAACATGTGAACAGGCATTCATGTTACTGCTGTTACTTACATTCACAAAGTACTCTGGGGATTGGTTGATAGGCTTAGATTGGCTTTCTGCCTGTGCCTCTTTGGATGTCGATGGTGGGTCGCAGGTCAGTGTTGTTGAAGGTGTTAGTTGACAGTTTGGTGTTGGTACTGAATTTCCTATTAAAATGTATATGTTATGCACTTATATTATTGTATTAGTTATACCTGTGTTTGAAATGAGATGGTTTAGAATACCTTCCACTGCAATTCGGATACGCCTAAGCTCATCTGATAGAGTTGCATTGCATTCCTACATGTCAGTATGAATAAATTATTTATCTTAATAACTTTCTCCACAATACAGGAAACTAAATTAACATAGGTAATTCCGTAACATGTCATTGGTATTGTAATATAAATAACACAATACATGGATGTGGTAGTGCCTAATTTATATGCTCTTATGACACAACATGGCATAGGTACTTAAAAATAAAAACATAATGATTTGATGCCAACAATGCGTACATATATTATTAAATTTTATATGATTACTGTCTGCGTAGTAATATGAAAACATAACACATGATATATCGTATGATTAGAGATTTGTAACTAACATGTGACTCCTGTGTTTCCTTTCCTGCTTCAGGTACACATGGTTTACTTGGTACGGCTGTCATACTGTCACTTTGTGCTTTAAGTACAGCACACTCGTTTTCCTAAGAATGTTTGGAGGGTTATGCCTAGAATGTCACACATTTATAATGCAAAACACCTTACCTCACCGCAGGTCAGTTGTGTCTCCATATTCTACAGAATACATTAAAATTTAAATTACAAACACAACACAGTTCATTTTACCTAATAGTCATCTAAGTTTGCTTCGACCAGGGTTGAGCCTGTTGTGAAAAATCCCACTTTAGAGTATCCTGTGGAAATGCATATATGTATAGTTCAGCAATTAGAGGGTTCTGTAAAAACATACAGGATGTTCCACAATCAAAGACAGTTTGCTAATCTTATCATAAAATTATTTATTTGGAATAAATTTATGAGCATCAAATGATTGATGAATGCATTCATCTTGTGATTGACTAAAATCAGAAATCAATATTTAGATTTAATGCAAAAAATCACACAATTTAAGTTATAGGCTTGCAATTATTCAGCATCTTACGTTTCATGAAATTTAGTTCAGCAACATTTTCTCACTTGCCTCTTTTTTTTTTGCCCTTTCCATCTTTCTCACTATGTCCATTCTTTGCAACACAATCACCATCGTCATCACTGCTACTATTAGAGTCTTCCAAAAAGGGTTTTTTTTTTGATCTTCTAACAACGAGTAAAGGCAAAGGTATTGCATGATCTTATACATGCTTATAACATATCAATAGATAGTGCTTGCAGGATCACCCTATACCTATAAGTTTTCACCCAGCAAATGTATTATACATCACGCTAGAAACGCGCTGTCCCTATAAGCAAGCAGTAACAAAAACAGTCTAAATAGCTGTGGTTCAAACATGCCCATTACGATAACTATGTGGTTTCCAATTAATCTCAGCAGCAGCTGAGTGTAAGCACAAAGAAATGTTTTAGACGTTTAAATATAAAATCCCATTATCGAGGGCCAGGAGGTCAGGCCAATTAGGTATAGCTAGTTCTCAGTATTGTAGGCCTACCGGCTTCTGCGCGTGCCACGCGGACAGTGAGTCTGTTGTTGTTTTTTACCCACACCAACTCATTCCCTGCAAGGAGATCATCCTCTGTAACAAAGTCACGGTCCTCGTTCTCCAATGCAGTGCTCATTACGTCAAACTTCTTATTGGTTTCTGCGCAAACCACTTTCACTCGTTCTTTACATTAAGATTTGCTGGATAAAGTTATACAAGACATGTATATCTGCAAGAAACATACGCTTTTTCGCTGGAGGATCATCCCATGCCTTGTCTTTAAGCCTTGGATGCATCTTGTCTCTTGGTCTCTTCGACGACATGTAGCAGCTGCAGATTAAAATAGATAATTAGCACGTGGTCGAAATTAATCTCAATAAACAAAATTAACGACGTCCGAAGCTGATCGAGCACAGAAACGGAGAGGAAAGTACAAAAAGTATCTCAAAAGCCCTCTTTTTACCATCCCCTTGCGAACTGCTAGACGTCCACAAGCTTTCCAAGGCTTCGCATTGTGGTAAGTCATGAATTATATGATGGACATCACTTTTGTCGATGTGCGTGAATGCCTATCAAATACTATGAAACAGTTTTAATTTAATTAGCTTTTTATAGAAGTGGGGATACCCGAAATGAAAAAATATGTGCTAGTAGTTTACTGATGAATAATCGAACATACATGTACGTATCATTGATGTATATATTGCGTCTTTCGAACCACCTCCATCCACCCAGGAAGAGGTGTTATGAAAAAAAGGAAACTCAACAATTTTGATGGCAGTTTCCAGGTTCCTGAAAGTACAGCGCGATGGCAAAATAATAATAGTAAGAACTTGGTGTAAACACGTGTTTATAAATAATGTAATTAATTTACAGGCCAGCCTAGAGGTAGTGATGTTCCTGATGTTCCTGATGTTCCTGATGAGCCTGTCAATGGTATCCCCTGTAGATTGAAAGGTTATCCTGTCATAGACGTACAGAGCAGTAAGAATGTTGTCTATATACTATACATCATCTTGTGTGCCATACCTGTTTCTTATCTGGTCACACCTTTGTCTTAATGCTAGCATTTTCTTTGTCGTGCAGATTTTGAACACTCAGGAGACTGCGATGTTTCTGATGAGCTTGTCAATGGTATGTATCTATAGAAAGGATGATGATTCTATCATAATTACAGACCTGGTTAATGTTGTCTATAGTACTCACACATGTGTGCACCTTTGCCGTAATGCTATTTTACTTTGTAAAAGTGTCTTCTCAGTGTTTTTGCATGCTCACACCCTAATGCTACTTACCTTAGTAATGCAACTTATTATTGCTTGTCATGCAGCTTTAGAAGGCCCAGATGTGGACTGTGATGTGATTGCACATGGAGTGAGCAGCCGTGCCACCACTGATGTGGATAGTGATGAGGATAGTGAGGATGACAGTGATGTTGGTAGGGATGAGATGTTGGTAGGGATGTGGGCAGAGATGTGGATAGTGCTATGCAAGAAGATGATGTAAGAGTGATTTGTAATGAGGTAACTGATGCTCAAGACTTAAGAGCACCTACTATGCAGGAATGTGTCCCAGAAGCTGTGTTTTCAGCCGCTGCTAGTTCCACAGACTGTAGTCCCTGCATAGTGAACAGCACAAAACAACATTTGGATATGAGAATTGAAAGTAAGACTGCATTGTGGAACATGAGTGTTGAATATTGTAAGAGCATTGTGACTGTAAAACGTTCGTTTACATCTTATATTACCCCGCATGATGTACGTTTTTCATGCAGGACTACCTTCAGATTCTTTGTATCCTGGTGCTCCTCTTACTACTCAAGCTAGTTGGCTATCAATATACAGATTCTGTTTAGCAAATAAACTAACTGATGTTGCTACAAAGCAATTACTAGACTTAGTATCAATTCATTGCCCAAAGCCAAATGCGTACCCTAAATCACTGTACCTTCTGAAGAGTCTATTTGGATGTATGGAGACAGTCAACACATACTATTATGCAACTTGCTATGGTGAGGTTGGAGATACAATGAAAGGATGCCTCAAACACAAGTGTAAAACTACATCAGCCCAAATGTGTTATTTCACACTACTCAGTTTTGAATCACGCCTGAAAAGCATTGTTGAAGGTTTGCGCATGTTGATTTAAATAACATGTAACAGAATGTATGCATGATATTTTGTCTTACAGAAAACTGGAATACACTCCATAATCATGTTTCTAATCCATCCATACCTGGTATTATAACTGATATTTCTGATGGAGCAAGGTATGAACAATTTATAAAAGATGCGAAACTTCTGGATGGATGTGCAGAACACATAGGCCTTATTCTGAATGCAGATGGAGTACCACTTTTTAAGTCGTGTGGTAAGATTTATTTATGAAACACTAATTATTAAAATTTAAAAGTTTGCATGCATGTTGGATAAACAATACAGATGTGCTATTCATTTATCCTTTCTTTTAATTTTTGTAGGGCAAAGTATTTGGCCAGTAATGTTGGCCTTAACAAGCTTGCCACCAGCTTTAAGAATGAATGTTTCAAATCTGATACTGGCAGGTATATGGCTAGGACCAGTCAAGCCCAAAATGGAAATGATACTTCAACCTGTTCTTGAAAAGCTGGATGTGTATGGTAAAAAGGGATTGCAATCAGCACAGATGGTGGGGATAAAATCATAAAGGTTAAACTCATATTGTGTGTGTTTGATTTAGTGGCGCGACCTTTGGCAACCAATACTGTTCAGTTCAACGGTTACTTTGGCTGCCTTTACTGCCTACATGAAGGGGTGTATAAATTAAAAAGAATGTTGTACCCTCCTCTCCAACATTACATGAAACGATGTAAAGAAGACATAGAAAGATGGGCTACAGAAGCTGAGGATTCAGGAAAGCCTGTGTATGGAATTAAGAGTCACTCAATCTTATCTTTGTACATAGATATAGTTAGGGACATTTCTATAGATTACATGCATATGATTTTAGAGGGAATAAGTAAAATGCTATTAAAATACTGGTCAGATGGAAGCTTTAAAGATCGTCGCTTTTATCTAGGCAAAGGAATTGATAAACTAGACAAAATGTTGCTCAGAATCAAACCACCCCACAGCTTCCGACGCTCACCACGATTATTAAAGGTGAGCAGTACTTTTTGGAAAGCTTCTGAACACAGAGCTTGGCTGTTGTACTATGCCTTATACTTATGCACATCTTGCCACCAGACTATGTAATGCATCTTTCTTTATTGATTACTAGTCTTCATATACTCCTTGGGACGAGTATAAGCAAGGAAGACATAAGCAAATGTAGAGAGTTACTAACAACATTCCATCAACTACTACCAGAGTTATATCCAGAGACCTTGTGTACTGCTAATTTCCACATATATGTGATTGTGTTGAAGACTGGGGTCCTCTTTGGTGTTTTTCAACATTTGGGTTTGAAAATCTTAATGGTTATTTGCGTAAGTATGCTCATGGCACAGGCAACATTTTGCCGCAACTTGTTGAATCTTTCATGGCATCAAGCCTCAAGTTTGGCAGCACTACCAAATGAGAACAACAATGATGAAACAATATCATTTATCAAGTATTTAAACAAAACTCACCATCAAGAGGGCAACAGGAATTGTAAACAAGTAATGTTACCCAAAGAAGAAATGGATGCTTTACTAAAGGACAGGATATTAATTGAAGAGGTGAAAGTGAGTGTTGTTTCATCGTACAAAATACACAATGAAGAAGTGAAACCTCGACCTATGATTTTCAAAACAAAAAGAGACAGTTCAGTATGCCAAATAAAATATAATGAGAAAGTATTATTTGTTTCAGTAAGAAGATTTTGCATCATTAATAGTAGTGTGATAGGCATAGGAAATGTGTTTGAAACAGTGCATGGGAATATATCTTTGATGATATTGGTACACCATCTATTAATAACTGCACATTGAGCAACGGATCTGGTGTAATAAATCAGTTTATCTTTAAAGTGAGAAAGCTATCAGTTACCAATTCTATTGTAGCCTTCACAGCAAGTTCCATCATTCAGCTATGCGTCCATATACCTATAAAACATTCTGAAACTGACTATATTGTATTGCAACCAAATCATTTTGAACATCATTGAATTTTATGTTAGTTGTATTGTTATCTGTACATCTTGTATTACCAGTGTGTATATTGCATGTGTGAATTATGTAAGAGCATCATTATCATTATGATTAAATATAAGGTACGGGAGAAGGCACAATACAAAAGTATGCACAAGAAAACGACAATATTTAATGTGCAGAAGCAGTCAGCCCTGACCCACTTAAATCTGTATTTATTATTAAGAAGTATACTTGGTCAAGCAAGTGGAATCTCATGTCATGGGATCATGGTCTAGATTGTCCCATAGTCAAGAATAATAGAATCTTGGTCAAGTTTCATGTAATCTTGCTCAAGATCCACTGAAAAAATGTTGTGAATCTTGTTCAAGATCTTGTGGATCTTGGTCAAGCATCTTGGTCAAGATACAAGATTCTTGACCATGGTAATCAAGATCTTGGTCAAGATTCATATTATTTTATTATGCACCCAGTTTATCATTTGATCCATTTCAGAAAATCTATCTTGATGGAAATCCCCCTATTCAAAATCATTGTATGCCTCATTCTAGTTAAAATCCATATGTAATTGAACATTTCTTGGGCAAGATCTTGATTGCCATGGTCAAGAATCTTGTACCTTAACCAAGATCTACAAGATCTTGGTCAAGAATGACAAGATCTTGACCAAGATTCCCAAGAATTTTTCGCTGGGAAACACACACACACACACACACACACACACACACACACACACACACACACACACACACACACACACACACACACACACACACACACACACACACACACACACACACACACACACACACACACACACTAACAATACACACAGCTCATAGTCTTACTCTGTTCTGGCTTCACAAACAACTTAGTTTTGCATTCAAGCAAAGGGCTCCTGAATTGTAGAAATTTTGTCCATAGTATTTTACAACTGAGGGAGTGGGTGCCATCACGCGAGTTCGTGTCTCGAAAATGTCGCTTCGTGCCACGACTAACCTGATGCGTGTGAAACACAAGTATGCTCGAGTCACGCACGGGTATCACTCGTGACGCGCGCACGCGTGTGTCAAGAAGCTACGTCTGTATGCGCGATTTATACAAACGATCCCGATCGCATCGGGTAAGATCGCATAGTAACTCAACTGGTAGAAAACCTTTTTGGGCAGCGCGATGAGAGGTCTGGGACCGATTTCATGCCATCAAAAAACTGAAGGAGGGCCACACTTCAACTACACAGCCAGTGGCGGTCTGGGCATTAAATATCTGGGGGGGCACATCACCTACCTGGCGCCCCCCCCCCCCCCCCCCCCCCCCCCCCCCCCCCATCCCCGCACCCCGACCAGCTACAGGTATCAAAGTTTAATGCAAATGTGGATGTACATGTAATTACATTCATGTACATGTACAGTAGGATATGGATGTGAATGTGTTACAATAACGCTTTGGAGAGCTCTGATGAACTCCGTGCGAAATCATCGATTATTGAATCGCATGATAAAGAAGGGAGAATTTTGCGTTCCACAGACATCATCAGCAAATCTTCTAGCCTTTCCTGAGTCGTTGTGGATCGAAGTCGCGTCTTGATGCGTTTTAAAGCAGAAAAGGAACGCTCTGCGGAACACGTACTAATCGGAATTGCGACTGCAATTGAATAGATTTTGCAAACCTCTGGAAATGCATCGTAGAGATGATAGGCAGGATTGCACAGAAGGTTTAGAGCATCCAAAAAGGACCAATTTGCAAGAACCTGATCAGCAGGATCGGTTTGTTGATCTACACCAGTAGTACCATCATCATTTGTTTCATCACTTAGCAAATCAGTCAATGTGATGTCTTCAACATCCATTCTGTGGGAGGTGCTAGAGGGTGTATGAAATCGATCGTACACTGCAGCAAAACTTAACAGCTCTTGAAGGCATTGGTTTGAATTCAACTGAAATTTATCACAGAACTCTGCAACATTGCAGTGAAGATCTTGAGCAGATTTTCCACTCTTCACGAGATCGGTAAAATTGCCAGGCGCAAAAAGGGCTAATGTGACCTATTCTTATCAAATCGTCTCCTCATTGATGCAATAATAGTGTCAAGAGCAACGAAGAATGTCTTACGCTGCCATGACTCTTCGGATGTTTCAAGTACCTCACCATCTTCCGTGTTGCGGCACATTCGACGACTTACCCTTGTTGTTTTCCACTGGATGCTGCTAGAATCTTGAACACTTCGTTCCATTATGTCGATTATATCCTGTGGTGCACTTCTCATTCTCTCTAGAGATGCAATGACGCTATCTATCATGGCAAGTGCTTTCGCATAGTCCATGTTCACACTTTGGAGGTACCTACTAAGAGGTCCCGTTTTTGCAAATATCTCCTGAAACAAGAAAGCAGTAGCCAAAAATTCTCTAGTTTGAATTGATGATAACAACCCTGCTGCTTCAGATCGATGTTTCAAATCGAACGACACCTCCGTCTGGATCTGATTCAATGTTAGCAGGATACATTCATAACGCTCGAGAAAAGTAGACAAGCACATTTCCCGTGCGCTCCATCGAACTGTATTTAGTCGCTTGAGAGAACGGATAGCACATCCCTGTGACCTTTGAACCTCTTCAAACAAACCATGCACCTTTTGGGATCGGGTAAACAAGACATAGAGGGTTTCTAAATTCCCAAACAGGGTCACAACATCCACAGATGTGGCTGCTGCATCTGATATCACCAAATTCAGGCAGTGAGCATAGCAGTGCACATACAAGATGTTGGGATTTATGCGTGTTTGAATAAGGGATTGAAGACCATTGTAGCATCCACTCATGTTGGATGCCCCATCATATGCTTGAGCTATTAGCTTGTCAAAGGACACATCTCTCAACTTCAGCACTGACATAATGACTCCATACAAGTCTTCTGCTGTAGTTCCTGGAGCTCGCTGGCAAGCCAGAAGGTGTTCTGATACATGACCATTCAAATGAACTATTCGAACACAGATACTCACCTGCTCATGATGGCTAATGTCTGGCGTTGTGTCTGCCATAAGTGACCAAGCTCTGCAATTATGAATTGCTTTAACAATTGTGCAAGTAATGTGTTCGTTAATGATGGATATGAGTTTATTCTGAGACTTGTAGCTCATAAAGGTCAGTACAGAGCCACGCCCTTTCTGTTCTGATGAACCTTCACTTGCAGACTGATGACGCTCAATTATCTTTTCTAAATGCTCCTGTAGTGGTGGGTCGTAAGTGGAAAGTAACTTTATAGTTTCAAGAAAGTTCCCTGTATTTGTCATGCTGTCTGTCATCATCTCCCTATGTCCTCTTATTGGAAGACCTTGGCGACCAAGTAACATCAGAACCTTAACAATACGTTCTAACACTGTCCTGTTCTTAGCAACGATTGCTCGTTTGCGAGCATTTTCAACACTATCCGCCCTTGCAAAAGCTTGTTGCACTGTGTCATCTTGCAAAAAAAGTGCCTGTGATACAATAGCATTCCTGTGGGCACAAGACGACTCATGCTGTAAGACTGCACTGTATTGCTTCTTCCAGTTGCAAAATCCATTAGTGGTGAATGCATTCCCCTGGTTGGCTCTCCAATGTTCACCTCTCAAAGTGGCATCACTAAACAAGAGACAGGGTAGGCAGTACAAAGCACCTTTACTGACAGAGTATGATATCCACTGCCGCCTTACACCATCAGAATGAACAAATACTTGTTCAGAACAGTGCCGCTGCATACTCTTCTGAGAGTGGTTTAGCACGTGTTTTGATGGCTGACAAGGACCAAGTTTAATTATATCATGTTTTTCACTAACACTTACTCTGCACCCAACCAACGCTACAGGATCCAATACTCCTGTCCTGCTGTCAAAATGGAGTCCAAACTTTGCTGCTACTGCCTGAGTTGAGACAGCTTCGCTCACTGCTGTTGCCGATGTCACAGTAGAAACTTCCACAGATACAGGTTCATTCCTTCCAACTTCACTTGGTGCTTTTTCCACAGTGCTGCCCTCACTCACCATTGATGCGACTGGATCAAGAACATCTTCAATAGCATTGGATGAACTACATGCAGCATCGTCTCCGGGAACTTCAATATTCTCACGTGAGGACATTGGGGACTGCATCAGCACCGGCGTGACTTCCAGGACATTATCAGTCATCACAAGGCCGCTATCACTAGAGACAGTCGATGCACTCTGGGTTGTCAAAAAATTCGTCATGAATGCACCTAGCTTACTCTCTTCGTCAGCCCTAGCTTTTTTAAGCTTTCTGTTACATGACCCTGATTTTTTTCGTTTTCCACCTGACATTATAGTTGCGCAGATTCAATGTAGCAATAACAACTATATGCATGCATATACACGTATACATTGTGTGTAACAAAGCATAATCATGCCTGTTAACAAAAGAATGCCCGCGCCAGCCGGCCCGCCAGAGCCAAGAGCGCCCGAGAGTACTGGCGCCCGAGAAATAAATTTATTAAAAGTGGGAGATTCCGGATCCATAACCAGGGAAGGGGTAGGGTACGAATCAAGTATTCTAGTTCCCAGACTTACGTACGTAAGCATTACACATGCTGATGTCATCGAGAGTAAAAAATTTTTTTTAACAATTTAGGGATATTGGCGCCCTGTCTCAGTTTTGGCGCCCTCCTTTTAGTGTCCGCTGGGGGGGCATTTGCCCCCCCCCCCCCCCCCCCCCACCCCCCCCCTGCACCCCTGGCCAGACCGCCACTGTACACAGCATTATCTGTATGGTACTATCCGCACGTGAGTCAATTTTGAGGGCACGAGATGGAGGAACGTACAGATTCAACATGAAATGCTTCTCGCCGATTTTTCAATAGGAAGGCCTAGTTTTTAGTACATTTTATAGTTCTTCGATGTACTAGCTATATTATTTTCAAATATCAAAATCGTAAATCGTAAAGGTATTGACACAAATGACCGTGGAATATTGTAACGAGAAACCCTTCTCATTGACTACCTGTACATTTGGGGACAATGTTATGACAATCCTAGGGAAGCTCCAGCTTAAATAGGAAAAATACGGCGACACCACTAAAAATCATAACAAATGTAGTGTACTAACATTTTCAAATTTCAAATCCTGGGAAAAATCTGGCGTCCTTGGTATACAACTAACCCATACATTGGGATGGGAAGGTATACGGGAATATTCGGTGATTCGCAAACCGCGAGTAAATTATTCTGACTTTTGACCGCTCATTTCTGGATATGTGATTAGAGAAGTATCAAGGCATATAACAATCATGTGTCACAAAAAAACTATTTTTAAAAGAAATACTCATTTAAGTTTGCGCGTTATGTATATGGACATCAATACTGTACATATTCATAGCAATGCATTCATGTATTCACATTGCTCTGCATGTTCAAGAAGAGACCATACTTGTTTTGAATCATCTGAATGATACCGTATATGAGGTTTTTAACATAAGCTACCACAAGGTGACTGATTATTTAAATACACATAATGAAATAATGCTGAATAACATTAAAGATTGAGATTATATGCTGGTTAGATGATGCTATGCATTTTTTTACCTTGTAGTGAAATTTAGCTTGCAAATGCACGCGTATAATAAATCATCTGCAATCTTTAAGAGCAATTACCTATACTTGTTTGACGAGTTCAAAGCATATGACTTTGATATACTAAAATAAAAATATAACAAAGCATCATGCAAACAACAAAATCATTATTTTCCGAGCATCCAGAGAATCTATTGAATCCAAAACTTGCCAGACCACTGACCAGTTACTGGTCCTAAAATGGATGACCAGTGCACTTTTTCTGCATATCTTACTCTTTTGTATTTTCTTTCAGAAATGTTAGCAGTGTCTCTTTCATAGAAGTAAACCTGACAGGTTTTTTGAATTCTATCAACTGACTGAATGTGTGCAAGATACACATCACTACCAATACCCTTCACTGAAATCATGTCACCTTCCTCTGGGTAATGAGGAACAATAACATCGTTCTTGATAATCATATTTGGATGGATTGTATAACATATCTGGGTCAGGGTAAAACATAACCTTTCTTAAGATGGCCGTTGATCTGAGTACCTTTACTGTTGAGGTTGGTTCCACATAAGGATTGTCACTGTAACTGTGATACATTGGGTCCCCTGATGAATCAGCAGCATGAGAGTACACTTCTCCTGTGACAAATGATTGATACTTGTCACTGAGTTTAGTAGAAAAGATAGATGATATCTTTAAAATAATCATGTCATCCAAACTGTCATCTTGTGCAAGGATACATTCATTTACTCGATATAGTGTACCTCTATAACCATGGGTTGGTACAAATATAGATCGATATTTAGTTGCATGAAGGCAAGCAGTTTCTTTTTGTTGTTCGCTTGTAGGAAATTGACACAAAACTTCTTTACTTTCCCATGCCGATAAAAGTACATAGTGCTGTCCTCCAACTAGCACCTCAGGTGCCTCTGGAAATTGTTGGGCTACATATTCTGCTTGTGAAAAGCTCTTTGCATGCAGCTACATGTATAAGAGAAAATTAAAATGTAACATTGTAATGAAGATATATAGAGCCTCCATAAAAGGGAGGTCCTGATTGTATTTACTGTAATGTGTGTATAATCATAATAATTATGTGTTTGCTTATTTTATCACAGATACATAAGATCGACTTGAAAAGACATACCTGGGAATCTGATTCACAGCTCATTTGGATTGGTGTTTGAAGGACAGAACCACCAGACTTAAACTTCAGAAATTCTCGCCTGCATTCAGCCAGTGCAAATGTTAATTCTAAGTTCCTATTATTTGATGAACGCAAAACATATCCTTTCACAGCCCTTTCAAAAGAATAGCACCAATAGTTGTCCGGGCTTGAAAAGCGTTCTTTTTCTTCAGGCATATGTATCAAGCTGTGAAGTGTTATCACACAGCTTGTGATGCCTTCAACCTCTTCAGTTAAAATATTGTGCTTTGTGATAAGATTACGTAACAAGTCAATGTCATCTTTTGTCCAACCAGATCGTCCTACATTATAAACCATCTCTGTGATACGGACAATGAGCACCCACACATGATATTCATGGTCTGGTAAAATTCCTCCTAAGATGTATTCAGAGGCAGAATAGCAGAACTTTTGGAACTCCTCAGCTTTCCAGAAGCCTAGTCTTTTAGTTATGTTTTTAGGAATCCTTCCATTCCTTAACTCTGCATGAATAACATGACAGTGATTTAAAAACAGGAATTAAATACAAGTACATGACTACATGTACGTATAAAAGACTTTGTGATGACAGGATTATCCCAATGGTTTGATTATATTATATTTTAGAGTTTTTTTTTGTACCAATACACCAATGCGAAACATGGTATTAAGTACAGCTCTCAATTACAATAAATTGCTCATACCTGATGTCCATGGCACTGCTTCTAACCTTTCCTCGATGACTTGTTTGCTTATCAAATCCATGTCTAAATACCTACGAAGATGATGGCTGACAACATTAAGTGGGATGTTGTGCATTGCATCAAACACTAGATCTCTCAAAATGTTAAAACCATATGCTGCATGAAGTCGATGTAAGATTGATGTTCCAGTAAATCCTGCACTTTTGGCCTTAGATTTACGAATTGATGGCCTCTCTTCTACTTCAATATAGTTCATGGTATCAATAATCTCTCCTAAGTCTTTGGTAGCAAATGGATATCTAGCATGATACCTGTAATCCACATAGTAGTAGTGCGTGGAAGTAGGACCTTGTATGCCTAAATGCAAACCGTTAATTATAAATGGAAAAATTTTTCAATTAATGTAACAGTACCTTCCAGATTGCATTGCCTGCATGGACGAATTCCTCCTCCTTTAATGAACTTACCTACTTCAGACTGTGCTGGATAATCTCCTGTCCATAGTAGAAGCATACACCTGATAAGTGCTTTTCCAGAGGGAATCCCTGCCACCTCACAGCATAATCGACCTCAATGCCTGTAATGCCATATTTTTAAATTCATTTGGAATTTCAAGAGCACCTTACCATTAATAAAAAGATCTAGCACCTCTGTCACCAGCGGTTCCAGAAATGGGTCTAAAGAAACAGGACACTTGTTTGGTAGAAGATAGCTTGGTACAAACCCACAAACATAAACTTCATCAACTTTAGAACGGTCACTTTTTCTCATAGTTGCAATTGATACTTCAATAGACCCTAATTGGATTTTGTGAATGAAATGCATAATCATGTTTGTATTAAGATATACATGAAATTTACCACAGCTGTGTTTTGAAGATGTAGAAAATGGCTGCCACCCATCCCAATGACCTATCAATGCAATGTTACGTGGGTCCCCTCTTGTTGACTTCAGAAGATGGTCAAAGCAGTTGTAGCAATTAGGACACTCTATTGATACTGTACCATTAGCATTCATGTTCTGCTTGGACACTTCATTCATAAATTTGCTACTCACTACATGCTTGCAAAATGGACAGAGGGCAGGGAGATGCCACAGAGCAGTAGGGTCCCAAAACCATGCATATTCTGCAAATCTCGAACCATCCCAAATCTCGCACTTTTTGAAATTTTTATGTTCTGCCTTGAGCCAATGTTCTTTTTCTCTCCAATGGGCAGTGATCTTCTTACAAAACATAGCATCCTGGCATCATCTTTTGATCTTATCAGAAAGGCATAAATAGTAGTATGGTATACTGCCTTGCTTTCCACAATACCTGATAAATTAAATAATGATTGGTCAAATTATTATTAGCTATCACACCCAAGGCCATTTTGAACTATGATATACACATTAAAAATCTTACTGCAAGTACTGATTGGGGAATCCATTACATCGTAGCGAAAAGGATGCTCTTCATCCAAACAAATATAGAGCTTTCTAGGTTCGGTATAACCTTGGGCCTGCAATATATCTACACATGATTGCCAAGATGAAGGCCAACGATTTTGAAGACCACTGTCACCTTTGCAGTATAGATCTCGACCATAGTTCAGTATACGCATGAATTGCTCTTGTGACCCAGAGAATTCTTGCTGTATTTTCATTGCATTTAATACAGCATGCAAGATAGTGTTTTCGACACTCATTTCTGCCGCAGATCTGATATCAATCTGAAAAGGATTTTCATACATCACATACTCACTTTCGCATAGCACTTCAGAATCGTCGAACGTATCATTTCTCGCCGCACTAGTTTCGCGAAGCACTTCAGAATCGTCGAACGTCATTGCTCACCGCACTTTCGCGTAGCACTTCAGAATTGTCGAACGCATCATTGGTCGCCGCACTGTTGACAGCTACATCTACTTCGTCGTCACTCTGAATCAACGCGATTTTTTCTTGAAGAGTTTTTCTCTCCTGATCACTTGCAGTTGACGTTGGTGGCTGCGCATTCCTGGCGGCGACCACGCATGCGTTTTCCCAATGACTGTATTCGGTTGATCTTGAAACAGCTTTGCCTATGCAATCTGAGCAGGGGCAATGCGAGTGTGTATAGTGCAATGCAGTATATTGGCAATACGCAATATCTTCTCTGCTCCAGATCGTACGCGTAGAGTCTCTAGCGCTAGCCATGCACATCAGCAATTGCAGGCAGGAAATTAATACTTATACACTTGCGCATGCGCCCCTGTCACTACTACGCGGTACGCTTGCGGCATATCATGATCGTATGGAGACCGAGGTGGATTTTGGAAGTTGGACATTGGTCGAGACAGTGGCATGGGCGAAGAAAGCATTCGGAGACGACGTATCTGCCCAGTTTTGAAGGTTTGCGCAAATGTTATGATGTACATGCACATGTTATGCATATGTACATATGCATGCATGTACATTCATATAATCGCACATACATTGCCTTGTATCTTTATAATTATACACATACGGCTATATTCCATTTACGTGCACATATGAATTGATACGATTGTGCATATCGTTCTGTACATAATAATGGCGGCTGTAGCTACAAGTCCGTTCATTTTTGTGCACTACATGTGTTCGTGACCAGGCGGGGCCATTTAATGTGTTGATAACTTTAAGGTTTTGTCACTTGCACTGTATCAACTGATATTATCTTCATAGAGGAAGGTGTTGATGGGGAAACCCTTGAACTGCTGGCCAAATGTGGCACAATAGAGAGCAGTACAAGGCCTGTGGCCTCAGAAGTATCAAACAACAGATGCAACTCAAAGGTTGCTTAACACTGATAAGAGAGAGCTCGAGGGTAGCAGTTCCCCTAGAAAGGGAAATGAGCTCCAAGAAATTTGATAGAAAGTTGAAACTACTGGAACTAAGAACAATTTCTCCTGAGGACAGAAGGATTTATCTAATGACGTAAGTACTAAAACAAACATTGTATAAAGTGCACAAATGAATATTGGACTTACCTGGCAGGAGAAACAAAATCAACAAGGCTACCAAAGAAGTATGGAGTGGTAATGATGTGCCAAAGTTCAGAGGCAACGAAGAGGAAATGAAAAAACTTGACAAACTAGTCTCAGACCTCCTACCCATTTGCTCATGCAAATATTTTGGGCCACAATCTATACGACAACATATTTTGGACAGTTTACAGGAACGACGTAGGAAAATCAAGAATGGTCATGACTACAGAAAAAACAAAAAGGTAGGAAAGTAGACACATTTTAATACATTTTTTTTGTACAACACCTTTAAACATTGCCTCCACTGCAGTACATGTGAAAAAGCATATTGTAAAACTGTATGTAAACTATTAACTGCATGGTCAGGACAATTAATTATATATGATGATAGACACTTAAGGTGACCATATGCAAGTATCTTGCACTGTGCACATTGTACATGTATTTACTATGATCATTAATTATGTTACCACAGACAATTTAAGGTTTAGAATTGATATACAATGTAGTTTATGCTAATGTTATGTGCACAATTGATGTGCACATAATAATGATGCTTTTCTCTCGTCAATTGATTTTCTTGTGTTCTGCTACTTTTTTAATGCCACAATGAAAATATAATACTACTGTGTTTGTTAAACACATAATAACACACTGTCTGCCCTTGTATGTGCATGCACTAAAGTAAACAACATTGTATATTCAAGTTGTCAATTGAAGTTAACCCTGTATGTAACTTTTCAGACCCCATCAGGATCTGTCACCAAAAGCAAAGCTGCTGATTCCACTAGATCTGTCCCCAAAGACGACTTAACTGCTGATACCACTGGATCAATCACCAAAGGCCCAGCTTCTGATTCAACTGTGCATGCATCTGCTCCAACAGGCTCAGTTTCTGATTCAACTGTGCATGCATCTGCTCCAACAGGCCCAGCTTCCGATTCCACTACCCTCATAGATTCTGGTACCACAGGCACATAATCTGTCACCAAAGATCTACCTGCTAAAGAGATTCGATCTGTCACAATGAACCAAGCTACTGATTCCACTGATCGTGAATCTGTCACCACTGGATCAATCATACATGTAACTTCAAATTCAACTGAATCTGTTCCGAAAGACATAGCTTCTGATGCCATAGCCACCAAGTGCAACAAAGACCAAACTGGCACAGGACCTGTCACCAAAGAGCTAGTTGCTGACACTGCTGGTATGTTATTAAGATCTTAATAGTTTTAGTGACGGAACTGATTAATGTTTTGTTTTTTAGCTCTGGAGATTCTGTCTGTAACATCCCCTGAGGACTTAGATCAGCAGCAGGAGGATGATATAATTGGTAATCATGTACACATGTTATAATTACTGTCAAGTAACAAGCATGCATGCATGGCTAGAAGTATAATATAGCTTATTTTATTTTGCAGTGGGTTCCTTCACTCAAGGTATATGTATGGAAGGTATGACATTCATTTTTCAAGATATGCACTAAAATGAATATTTTCTGTCTAGATTTGTCTCAAAAGAGTGCTGAAGTTATCATTTCAGTAGCATTTGGTGTCATGATGATGAAGCAATTGACCAGACAACGACTATTAACAACTTTGAACAACTATATGGCTCAAGGAGATGAAAGACGATCACTTCAGTCTGCACCAAAGGCATCCCTTTTAAGACCCCTGGCTAAACTTCTTCTAGCAAAAAAGATAGTGGTTCTTTCGGAGGGTGCCACACTCCAAAATGTTAAAAGGCAGGATGTTAAAGTTAATGGAACATTGTAAGTCATTTAGTACTGCACTGTCATTTTGCACTGTCGATACAAACGTTCAGTGTACATGTGATTTTGATTCGTATTACATTTTGATGTGATTGAGGTGGGATTTATGGAGTAATGTAAGTTTTAGATGCATTGTAAAATAATAAGAATGGAATGCATTCCAGGAAGGAATGCAGGGTGGAATGCATTGGAAACCAGGATGGAATGCATTGGAAACCAGGATGGAATGCATTGGAAACCAGGAAGGAATGCATTGGAAACCAGGATGGAATGCATTGGAAACCAGGATGGAATGCATTGGAAACCAGGATGGAATGCATTGGAAACCAGGATGGAATGCATTGGAAACCAGGAAGGAATGCATTGGAAACCAGGATGGAATGCATTGGAAACCAGGATGGAATGCATTGGAAACCAGGAAGGAATACATTGGAAACCAGGATGGAATGCATTGGAAACCAGGATGGAATGCATTGGAAACCAGGAAGGAATGCATTGGAAACCAGGATGGAATGCATTGGAAACCAGGATGGAATGCATTGGAAACCAGGAAGGAATGCATTGGAAACCAGGATGGAATGCATTGGAAACCAGGATGAAATGCATTGGAAACCATCGGAAACTAGGATGGAATGTATTCCAAACTGGGGTGGGAATGCATTGAAACCAGGATCCAGATGGTTTTTGAACAGGGGAATGCGTTATTTCCATATAAAAACCACACCCGTTTTTTTTGTTCGGCAGAACCATACGTGCCTGGGAATTAACGGATTCCAGCACTAAAAACGGGTTAAAAACCAAGCGGAATTTGTTCGGGAAACCCATGGATGGATTCTTTGCTGGAAATCCTCTTCACTTTCCATGGTAAGACCCAGTACGGATATCGCATTATCCCAAGATCGAAAGTGATGCAATACCCAGTCCGGAAAAATTACCTTTCCCAGGGTGGGAAAAAAATGAAGAAACCCAAGTATGGTATTTGTTCGGCAAACCCATCGTCGGGTTTTTAGCATGGGAATCGATCGATTCCCATATAATTTCCCAAGGTTGGGTCGGCGAAAGTTTTCCCTGTGTCGATCCCTGGCATCATTGTGCCTAATTGATGCGCTCCACATCCAGTGCAAGCCGATAAGTTAATTTTAATTTGTGCATCGGTTCAATTATAATTGTAATTCAAATTGTATTGATAGTTACGTTACAGACATTAAAGTTTATAACAGTTAACCCTATAGCCGACATATAATTACAGCGATGACGCAAGGTACTTCGTTTATGAATAAATTATGCGCGGTAGAAATTAAATTTTTGTCTTGATTTTAGGTTACGAATGGTTAATGGTATAATCTTATAAAGCACAGATTCACAATCAGTCTGATTTATCGTAAATTATAAACGTGTTTGAAATTCAATTTGAAACAGAAAAGCAAGATGACCGCCTATGTATGGGCCATTTCTCCATATGCGCTGTAACTCCTGAACGGTACACGCTATCGACTTTATTTTCAACACATCATACTACACCATTTCATTATGTAAAGTTATATTTTGGCGTCTTGCACAAACTCTGTCCCGACGTTACGAGATCCGATAGCCCATGGGGATCAAAAACGCCACATCTTCAGGTAGGAGCGTCCAAATCATTTCAAAATCGGTGTATACGTAGAGGGGTCCTGTCACTATTGAGTTGTTCGTTTCGTTAATTTTTACTTTATCCGTTACGGAGATATACCTGTGCAAAGTTAATGCGCATTTCCAGGTCGATTTGCGCGCTCCCAATCCAAAATAAATTTCGATAACTATCTTTGTTCCGCCCATTCTCCACCCATACTCTGCCTAAAACGAAGCTAGCTGTTCGCAACACCCATGCCGCGACAATTCAAAGAAGAAGACGAAGAAGAAGACTTCTCGCTTGGCAAGACGATAGTACCAATTTAATGTGAATGGTTAATTGCGCGCCTCCCACTAGCAGATGGCCGAATTCAACATGGCTCGCGTAAGGCTATACATGTATTTGCTACGCACTTGCATAATCCTCTAGTCATGCAATAAAGCTTTGCTATTTGCTGTAGCCCTTGCTAAAATTCTTGTCACACCCACTCAGCTACGCAGTCGCTCACGCATACATGTAGTACATGAACATCAGTGCACTCATGCTGACCTTTATGCATTTGTGCACACACTTGCATTGTTGTATAAACCTGTACACCATCGTATGACATTCTTATGCACAACACTCACAAATACAGTACTTGTGGCACACAATAAACCAGTCTGATGATGATGACATGCACACTCTCACATCTCAGTGGTTAGTATTGGATGGTTAGGTTTACATTACTATTGATATGTACAAGTGCATGGTAAAGACATACAATTTATTAAACTCTATTTGGCAAACACATGCTATCGCAGACCTTTGTGTCTTTGTGTTTTCAACTGACATGCATAGGTCTAGTTTGGGTGCAAGACCAGGTGGATTTCTGTGCAGACATAAATTATCTTCTCAGTGTGTACTCCACAAGCACCATAACCTGAATAACCTAGGTATTCGGCAGGAAATTTGGCAAAACCTATGCGATTTTGTTTTTTAAACTATTCGGAAAAATCAATTTTCAGATCCACAAAAACCTGAAAAATCGATTAGTGTTTTCAAAAGTATTTGGAAAAATCGATTTTCATTATGCAGGGGAGGTTACACACCCTAGGTACAAATACATTGTACATGTTAATCTGAAACATGTGTAAAGTTTTTTAAAAGTACCTACGCACTCACATCATCTTTCTCTGGTCAGTGGAGAAATGTGTAATAAAGCTTTCCATTTTGTCGTATTGCTCATCTGCTCATCATTCTTTATACCCCCAACGTTGAACTCCTTTTGCCCACACAATTTTCAGCTCACACAGAGTACATGAATGTGCCCTAAGGTAGAGTGTAGGTACAGGTGTAGTTTAATGTTCATGACCAGTCTATGTCATAGTATTACTAAGCTTTCTATGGGTACTAGGTACAGTGCATGTCCGCTGCTAAGGCTGAGATGTAAGCATATGTTTCTACAGATGCATTCAATGAATGATTCTAACCAATCCTAAGCTTGGCATTAGTGGCCAATACAGGGTGTCTTACCCCTAAAACCCTTATCCAATCAAAAATCATCCCAAACTGTTGTTGATATGTTCACAGGTTAGCATCCATATAAAAGTAATATCATGTGTGCAGCACTCCAGTCATAGTCTTGACTACGTACGGCTCAGTTGACCAACTCCTTCCCCCATTAAATGACAAGTTGCTACAGTAGTTGGCCAGGTGGCTAAGATGGCAGCACCAGGCAACAGGTCTCAGATCTCAGCTCCTGGATGGAAGCCTGGAACATATTGCATTCAGATTGCGCTCCAAACTGCTCTTGAGCTGGTGCAGTACCAATATCATCTGCCAGCTCTTCGCAGCCTACCCAATGGCTGCCAGCCCTGAGGTATGACAGCTCTTTTGGCAGGCTGCAGCTATGGACAAGCTGTATAACCTTCGCTGGGACGTGTTGAAGGAGGACATGCTGGTGTTGTATGTCATACATCAGCCCTTTCATGCATGGCAACAGCCAGTTCCAAGCAGGCTCACCACCACACCAGCAGGCACTACTCCACCATCTGGTGCACATGGAGCGAGCCACCCACAATGCAGGCCAGGAGATTTGCCAGCGCTTCAACTTTGGCAGGTGCAACAAGAGGGCAGAGTGCTATTTTACCCACAGGTGGTGGGTCCCAGGCTGTGGTGGAGAGCACTCTGCCAAGGCCTGGCCATGGGCTGCACCAGTGGCCCCGTGATCCCAGTGAGTTCACACCACTCTATGACCAGTTAAGTCACACCACTTTATACCCAGTGGGACTCACACCACTCTACAACCAGCGAGCTCACACCACTCTACGACCAACGAGCTCACACCACTCTATGACCAGCGAGCTCACACCACTCTACAAGCAGCGAGCTCACACCACTCTACGACCAGCAAACTCACACCACTCTATGACCATGTATACTCACTCCACTCTACAAACAGTGAATTCACACCACTCTACGACACTCTAACTTTAACCACAACTTATGCCTTCACCCTGACAAGGCCTGGGTTACCTGGCTGCTTGACGGCATTGGCATACACTGACTCTGTTTCTCCATTTAAATCATGTAACCTATCCACAGCATACGCAAATCCACACACACACGCACACACACAAATCCACACACACATACACACACACACACACATGCACACACACACACACACAAACACACACACACACATGTACACACACACAACACATACACAAATATACATGTGGCACAAACAATAACACTCTAAAGATGGTACACACTTAATGTACATGTATCTTGCTACTTATGTCCATGTAAACTTACCATGGACCACAATCTGCAGGATAGGGTAGCTACAATAAAATTCATTGCCACAGGCCATGCAGGAACAACACAGGCCATGCAGGAGCATTGCCCTTCAAAAAATTAATAATAATAAACTTTACAAGAGGCAGCACACAGTGTTGCAGGTCACACTAGTTGTATGCAGGGAATGAAGTGAGTGTTCAAGTACTCCTGGAAGGGTATAGCAAGGGCGGGATGGGAAGCACAATACTTTGTACTAATTGTGAGAAGGCTAGGCCAGAAACAGAAATCTGATGGAGTGCAATCACACTCGTTTAATTCCCTGCATTCAGCTAGTGATGTACTGTAAGTTTATCTATGGCGATGAATATTATTGTACCTGCCTATCATTGCAGATTGTGGTGGGTCAAAGCCCAGTGGTAAATGTACACAGACATGCATGTACCTTAGATAACAATTTCATTATTCTGCTGTTGCCAGACTCCCAAACGCTTTTACAGGTGAAATGTAGAGTGCTAGATGGTGAGTGTAACTGAGGGAAAAAGTATACTTTTAGAGAAGACTACAAGTAACAATACAGAGGAAACCACAGTGAGTACAAAAGCAGGGTACAGAAATTGAGAATAGAATCAGTTGCCTCTTAATCTGTTCATCGAATAGAACACTGTGTAGAGGAAACATTCAGAGAGGCAGACCTTACACTTGAATGTATTTGGGTGTACCATCATTATTAGAGAGTGTTATAATGTTGCCATATGTGTCACGGTGCATAAGTGTTGTTGTGTTTATGTGTGTGTGTGGTGTGTGTGTGTGTGTGTGTGTGCGCAAGTGATGTGCTCAAGAATCGTACACTGCTATTTGCACAAGGTATGTACATGCATAAGGGTGTGTGAACCAGTATGAGGGCATGTTCACACACTCCATATTAGCTAAGCATGGTGTGGGTAAAAAGAGACTTGAAGTCAGCATAAAGCAGCAATAGTTGAGGCATAAAGAATGAGGAGAAGTTGAGCACGTTGAGCAAGGGTTATACAAAATAAGAAAGCTTTATTACACACTTCTCTACTAGAGAAAGATTATGTGAGTGCATAGGAATATATATAGGCATGTTAAATATATTGTGTTATTATTTGCCACATACATGTATACAGTGGTGGACACAATGTATAGTGTATGCAAGCACAAAGGACCAATCCAATGGGACACAGAGGATCATACAGGGACAAATGTACGTACAAAGGACCAATAGTATGGGCCTATGGGGACACAATGCATGCACAAAAGAACAATCCTATAGGGACACGAGGTACTGTGTGTACAAAGGACCAACCCTACGGGGATCGGATGCACAAATAGAGGACCAATCCTATGAGCACACGATGCACGTACAGTCATCCAATCCTATGGGATGCTGCATGTAGCTACACATACTTATGTACATGTGAGAGCTCTATGTCAGGTACGAAATGGGAAACCCAGCCTGCACAAAGAGGAGTTGTTATAGGAGTCATTTATCCACCACGGCATTAGCAGGGTGAGACCTAGAAAGGTCAGGGGTAAGTGCGGTGTCAGGTAGAATTGGGGACCCCATAGAATTGGGGACCCCCCGTCCCCAAGTCTATGTAGAACTGGGGACCCTTGCGTAGAAATGGGGACCCTTAATTTTTTAAATACATTACCAGATCTAGAAAGCACGTGGCAGCACACATATGGCGAGTGACAATGGATACAAAGACGGGCGGTTTACTTTTAAAGAGATACACAAGTATCTTGTTCAAGGCGTGCAGGGGTGGATCCAGGATTTTGGGAAAGGGGAGGTCTGATAAATATATTCACAACTGGGGGAGGGGGCGTGCCCCTTCCCATGACAGCAAAAAGCTTCCTATATCTGTCATGCACACATATAAAGAAGCATTATGCGGATCATATGCAAAACAAATAAACTGAGGTGGAATGGAGTGTATTTGAAATTAAAGGGCAAAATGCCAAGTAGAACTCATATAGTACAGCTGGCTGACACATGGCCAGTAAAGGCATTTGAACCTCTGGTAAGATGTTTCATTATGCATGTATGTGTACATGTATACATGCTAGTCTAACATTTGTTTATCATGATAATAGAATAGAGAGATCAGAAATTGGTTACACCAAATCTGGGTTTTCTTTTGCTCTCAATAACCTACTTCCTGAGGTACACATTTGAGCAAATGATTGTTTTTGTGTAAAGCATATATGTGTTCTTACTCAGGCAGGCAATGATCACCACAATATCAAGGTACTATAGAGTTGCTTATGATGTGGCTACTGAACACTACATAAATAAAACGCTACCGTCATGAGTTTCTCACAAATGCCAGAGTTTTCAATAATTGTGTGTTGCACGAAAATAATGTTTTTAAACCATTAATCAGTAATTCATCACAATACCAAAACTCTAATGACCAGAGATCATATGACGAACGTATACGTGAAATAGAGCATGGCTCCTTCACCCCACTTGTCTTTTCAACATCAGGAGGGATGGGTAAATGTACAAGAGACTAGCTTGGATACATTGCCGTCTTGCCTCTCCTTCGCTCTGATCTTTCATAATGTGCATGAGAGGTGCACGGTCATCACAAGGTAAAGCCTTCCATCACAATGCCATCGACCTAGCTGTTGATGAAGCCTGGGCTCCCTCTCAGTCAGCAGAATACCAATGTTACGCGTATACGCTTCTGTTTGTATGGCATTGGATGTATTGCAATCGATCAACACATCCCGTTTGTTCTACGCTTTGTGCTGTCCAAAGTATGCATTTATTATTGTGTATATGTGCAATAAATCGGCACGGGCCTATATACATACTTCTATGTGCTGGCTATATCGATATCATTATATGGGGTCCCTACTTCTACGAAGGGGTTCCCAATTGTCCGGTGATTTAGGGACGGGGGATCCCCAAATCAGTTTTGGGGCAGGTAATGAAGTTCACTCGAAAATGGCATGTTTTTTAAGCCTCAACGTTTTCAACCAGAGTTTTGATGGTACACTCTCCAATTACATCGTAAACATGGGTCCCTATGATGCAGTCACCGTCCCTCAGTATAACAATTGATATACTGTGCAAAATGACATACTAAACACTTTTGGTTCTAGCTAAATATGTCTCGCTGGTAAAAACGAAAAAGTGTTCCCAGGTTTGAAATGCGACTCGGCCCAGGTTATCCATAGTCTTATAATTCTAAGCTTGTGTTGATTTGCGGCCTTAGAGCTGAGATATATGCTACAAGTCCGTTTTTGGTCTAGGGACACCGAAATCATAAAACAAGAGGTGTGTTGTCACTTGACACTTCCTCATTTCCGGTACTTGTTGGCAAATGTTTGGTCAATAACATTTTGTTGTTAGATTTTCAATATTGCATACTGTTAATGTTAAAAAAATCAAGTAAACTTTTAAGCGCACTCAAAAAACTTTAAGGACACATATCACGATTTCCACAGTATATCTGCCTCTGCCTTCTATTACGTTCTCTTTTGATTTACATGAATGTGTATATGTACATGTACATAGCATTTCCATTTTAATATTGTTAACACATCTTGTCAAATAACACAAAAGACATGTAAGTAAGTTATTTGCAACTGTCATTTAAATATTATTGTCAATTTCACCTCTACTTTTGATTGTATACACTTAGTTCATCCATGCAATTTAAAAATACACACCAGACATTTACAGAACTACTCTAAGCCGAATTACATTTGACAATACTGCTTGCATTTGTGCATCTTCACCTTGTGCATATTAAGACCGGCATTTATGGCATTGATGAGCATCACTGAGCTTGAGGAGTTTTGGCATTGTCTAGCCAATCATGATTGAAGTACAAATAGATATCAATATGCATTCACACAATGACTACATTTGTGCAAAGTATCTCTTACATGATTAGTGGTAATCCATTGCATTGTTGAGCCAAAGAGGATATTCCCCTGGGGCTCTTATGGAGAGGGTAAGTTTGGTGAGGTAATAGTGGTTTCATATTTATAAATGATAGTCATCTCATCATGAAGTATATACTTGTAAGTCTTTTTTGAAGAGATGCTGTCCTCTTATGGGCAGTGATCACTGCGTCACAGCATTTAGTATGCAGAGTTGTGCTGAATACCAACCATATGCAGATGAGTATCATTGAAGTGTTCATATGCTGACGTCTGCACAAGGACACTTCAATGATATTCATCTGCATATGGTTGATATACAGACTCTGCACAACTAAATACTGTGGCACAGTGGATGCAGTCACCTTTATTGTGAAGCTGAAACTTTCCACTGTTCACAATCAAAAAGTGAGATGAATTGTGTGTGTGTGTGGGGGGGGGGTGTTGTTGTTGCATGTGCATACATTGTATGTGTGTTGCATGTACTGTATGTGCGTATTGAGGTGTGCACAAATTTTAGGTAGTGGGAGAATGAATATAGGAGGGGTGTGTTTATAAGATAGGTGATGGTGTGGCGTAATTCTGCAGAAGGGCATACTATAACTGCAGAAAATTACATGTGTTGAGCTTCCACAGGTAAAATGCTCAAAGTGCCTTGGATGGCTTCATTGCATCTTTGTGTGTGTGTGTGTGTGGAGGGGAGGGGTTGGGGATGCTTGTATATCCTCACAAATCTAGCCTAGAATAGTGGACTTATAAAGGAGACACATGTAAGTGTATAGTGCATACCTATGTGCCAACCATTGAATTTGTTGGCCTTGATTTTGATTTTGGAGGTGATAATTTCAAATGCCACAATGTCTCTCTAGTGAGCATGGATTGCAGTGGTGTGTTGTGTTTGTACAGTACATGTACCAGCCAGTATTAGTCACTGAGTGGTATTACTTGTATGTGTCTCTGTAGACTGGTTCAGGGAAGACATTCACTATGGAAGGTCACGAGGATGGAGATGACAGCCATTGTGGTATGATTGCCAGGGCAGTGGAGCAAGTGTTTGCCTGCTCCTCACAACTGGTGGACAAGGGATGGCATGTGAGTAGGGAGGGGGAGAAGGAGGGGAAGGATGGTGTAGAATACAGAATAGTGGTCAACATTCAACTCTACAGTGGTTTCAAATCTTCTAAATCTGACAACATTGGGACAGTGAGTGGGCGTAGTGGTCACTGATGTTATACTCCATGAAATGTTTATCTTGTGTTAGGATTTGCCCTGGTACCTTTCTGTGCATTCAGCATGGCTGAGTAGTTGATTGCTGATCTGATTTGTGTCCCGGTCCCATTCCAGTACCGGCTGGAGGCTTCCTTCCTTGAAATCTACAATGAGACCTTGCGAGTTCTTCTAGCCACTCCCTCCTCACCTTCATCATCCAATCAGATAGGGTGACCAACTTTGGTTCAGAGAGACAGATTTGTGGAAACAAAGAGCAATAATAAGAGTTCATGGCAATGTCATCACGGCTCAGGCCACCAAGGCTAGTTTTCTATCTACACCTGTACACACATACACACACACATTCACACATGCACACACATTCACACATACACACACACTTATTACTACATTTGTATAACATGGAAATTGAAAAATCTGTCATTTTGGGTTATAAATATTTTAGCATCCAATTTCACGCCTGTGTACTTTTTAAGCTTAAGTCTATTGACAGACGTTTAGTTTAGCTTAAGTTCACCTTAACTGGAAACCCTACATGTAACTGCTTGAAAGATTATGTGTTTAAAACCTGTGGTACATGTACATTTGTTTTTTAACTCAACTATATGTACAAATTCCTCATATTATCATGCATAGTTATTGTGCCCATGTATGTAGAAATAGCACTATTTCAAGAGTGCTATATGGATATCATGTCTACATTGGATTGGATTTTGTTTCTACATATAGAATTGCTGTGTGTGAGCATTTTGTTCCACTTACAGAAGCCACTCATTGTACAGAAATTCAAAGCTGACCTATCTGTAGCAGAACTGCTTAGGAGGGAACAGCAAAACGTGAGACAGTCCACACACCACACTACTCAGACAACATCCAATCACCTGCCACATCCGTTCTCCTCCAATTGTGTGGTGTAATGTATGCCGATATATAGTAATGCTCGTGATTTGTGTGTGCATGTGTGTGTGAGTCTGTTTGTACATGTGTGTGTGTGTGTTTGCGTGTGTTCTGTATTTAGAAGATAACATAACTGGAGCAATGTACATGTAGTGATGTGACCTCTTTCATTCCCACATGTACACACATGTCATGCAAATACATAATACATCCACACACACACACACACACACACACACACACACACACACACACACACACACACACACACACACACACACACACACACACACACACACACACACACACACACACACACACACACACACACACACACACACACACACACACACACACACACACACACACACACACAAATGTAGTTGAGGAGACTTTGAAGCAAGGCTATGACCCTCCCAGATAGAATCTGTCTACATTGAGTGCCTCCTCAGTACCCTTGGCAAAAGTTAAGGTTGGCTCGTGGTCCAAGGGATATCTGGCTTCAGGAAAACCAACCAGCCATCCAAAACTCCACCCTCGTCCAGGAGGTGTTCCTGGACAGAGTCAACTAGCTCACCACGGGACAGAAGGCCAAAGTGAGAGGCCAACTGGACAAACCCAAGCTCCTGCATGATGATGCACAACCTGACCGTGCGACTGTATGAAAAGAGCCAACAGTCATCTTCTCACCTAGGCAATCTCAAGGCAGCCCGTGACCTACCATGGTGCAACACGGGACAGCAAAGTGTCATGTGACATCCGAAGTCCAGACATGGTCCAGGATGAGGAGGGAGCCGAGGGTGCTGCTCAGAGATGACCATCTGCAGGGACCACATATAACGCTGCCAAAGCTGATATGGTCTGGACCCTGTAAGTCAAAAGGTGGAAGGGTTCAGTGATGAGGAGGTGCAGCAGATGCTCTCCCTTTGGTCCGGGAAAGATGTCGGGGTTATCCCATGGCCCTGGCCCTCATCGTGGTGCGGGAGGCGAAGAGGAAGCAGATTGCAGAGAAATTGAAGCAATCCCATGGTGCTGTCAACATCAAGCTGTTGCAGCTGGAGCGACCCTCAAGGTCTCCATTGACGTGAGCATGGAAGGACTCTCCCCCAAGCTTTGACCCCCTGATGGTGTTTGACCACCATGGCACACTAGTTCCTCTGGAAAAGCTGGCAACTGTTTGGGATCTTGGACATGTTCAATGTGAACATTAAGATCACAAGTGCGTTTCTTTGTGTTTTTTTCTTCTATATGTACATCTCTCGTTGATTATGGTCAGGTCATTTGAAGAACACTTGTATTCAAGATTTAGAGTTAGGTGTAAGCATTCATAAGTGATTGTGTTGTATGAACATTGTACACTGTACCTCATCTCTCCATCACCCTATCCATCCCTCCCCTGCCTCCCCATTTCCACCCATTCACCCTTCTTTAATCCATCCCACTTCCCCACCCTCTTTCCCTCCTTTCTCCCTTCTCGTATTCACCCGCTCACCCTCCCCTCCCTCAGTATGCTTTATCAGTGCAGCAGTTGCACTGCTGTGTGAATGACAACATGGAGCTCCTGGTGACTCTGGATAAAGGAAAAGGAAATTTCCGTCCAGGTCAGGAATATGGTCAGTAATTGTTGCCCATTCATCATCATCATATGGAAGGAATGGAATAATATTGTAGAATGTACATGTACTAGTCAGTTTCTTTCATACCTTAACTGTGTACAGTCAACATACAGATACAGCGTATGCCTGAATTAGCTTTGAAGACTTCACATTATGTCAATCACACAAGTAAATGTATAAGTTCTCATTTCTATTCATATTTGGTATTGTATTCAATTGGCTACGAATGCTGAATGTGTGTTTAGTTACATGACAATATAATGATGAAGGCGTGTTTAATCTGTCCTAAAAATAGTTACATCCACAAAGGTTGAATGTGCATGGAATATTTATGTTGCTTGATGTTTAACATAAAATACAAGTACAGGTGCACCCTTTGTTCGTCACACTCATGTGTTGTGCTTGATCATACCCACCCAGGTAGGTTTGTTAATTAGCAAAATTAATATTTTACTGATGAGAAATTCTTGATCAGTATAGTGTGATATTCAGATAAGAAGCACAGTTTTGTCCACACATGGTATCAATAAACCGTGTCTTAATTTGTCTTCAAATACATAAAAGAACATTTCAATAGACGCAAGTGGAGTGAATATCATACAACATAACTTACATCAGTAATTCATGATCGGGGAATTACTTGTTTTGTTTTTGGCGTTGATAAACTCAGCTTTTATAATTTGTTACAGTGTATGTGTGAAGCAAGGATTACGTATTGTGGTGGACTAGCCATGTTAGTTGTTTCCCACAACAGAGGAGACCTCTAATCCTCTGCTCCAGCTACACTATGGAGACCTTGCAGGATTAATTAGGTATCCTCATTGAAATATACAGCTACTAATTTAAGGAGTGCAATATGTGCCCAAAGTAAGTGTCTGCATGTAATTGAGGTGTCACGATTTCAAGGGCCAGATCAGAGCTACAATACATGTATAGAGGTTCCCCTGTATATACAAAGAAATATTTATCTTGGCTGAGGATTGGTTACAATGGTTTCATTGCAAAGCTACATCACATGAAGCTACACTGATGTGATAGTGGAATCCACACTTACAAATTGTGAGATTATTTTGGATAAACAT
Source organism: Ephydatia muelleri (assembly GCA_013339895.1). Classification (NCBI taxonomy): domain Eukaryota; kingdom Metazoa; phylum Porifera; class Demospongiae; order Spongillida; family Spongillidae; genus Ephydatia; species Ephydatia muelleri. The sequence continues at coordinate 7,888,591 of JABACO010000003.1, read as the reverse complement.
TGTTTGTGAAGACATTTTCGTGACAACATCCAGCACACAAAATGTGTTCCTTTCCTTAGTAGCTTGGAGATTGACAATCATTTTGGTTTGGACCATTATTGCTATTCCAATAAACATGATAATTGACACAACTTCATTTGGTAATGTACAAATTGTGATTTCTGAAGAATCAGTTCATTATTGTACAAATTGCGCAGCAAGTGATGGTACTTGGTACAATACCATAGAGACTTTTTTGCATGCCAAAGCACTTTTTAGTATGCTATGTAGCACTTTGTTTTCAACTTGTCTACTAGACAGTTTGTCTTACTTTCATGGATCATTTTCATGTACATGTACCTAGCACAGCTTCAAGAGCGTTGCGTGGATATCGTGTCTCCAAATTAGATTGCATTTTTGTGCTACATATCTTGCTGTGTGCATGAGCATTTTGTTCCACTTTGTTCCCCTATGTACCGTACTGAAACTCAAAGCTTACCTATCTGTTGCAGAAACTGCAAAACGTGAGTGCAGTCCACAGACCACACACAATCACACCCAATCACCTCCAATATCCCCTTCCCTCCCAATGGTTTCTTGTGTGTGCATACATTGTGTACTGCATGTCACTGTATGGTAATGATAGTATGCTTTTCCCCTTCGGTCAATGTACATCATCACCCTTCCTTTTCTAGTCGACATCCACAGTTACCTACAGTGCCCAGAACTTCCCTTGTACATAATGAAGAAGACCTCAGAGAGCAAAGTGAGGGTGGAGTGCTACCATCTTTGTGAGGAGTGGCCTAGTGACAGAGTTACACTATGGAACTAATATGGTAAGCAAGGGAGGTAAGTAATAATATCTGTTGCAGAACTGCTTAGGGCAAGACTTGACACCACAATTCAGGCTACACCCAGTCACCTCCAGAATCCCGCAAATGCAAGGTTTCCTGCACAAAGTTCATGTTGTGAGATATATTGACAAACATCAGACTACAGAGGATAAACATACCATCATTGCCATATATGGGCATATAGAACACCAGTAGATGCGTACACCCATTGGGATACGCAACATAGGTTTGTCACTGTGCAACTGTGGGAGTGCATGTGTTGTGTATGTGCTACCTGGACATCCACATGTTAGATAACCTAATATGTGGTGGTGATTGATGCTTTCTGTGTTAGCTTTGATTGTGTAGGTACAGTGAACAGTATGTAACATCTTATGTATGGAGGGCGTGGCACAGTATGAACCAGAGACAGGAGGTGAGATGACCTTAACACTGTGATTGATACCTCAGAGTCAGGTACTGTGGAGGTGTGGTCAGGGGATGCAATGAACATGTGTGAGGTACAAAGAGTGTTCTGGTCTATTAGCTCATAATTGACTTGCATGAAAGTTGGGAGTGGAGGAGTGTGAAGGTGAGGTGCCATGTGACCTGGGTTCCATGTTTGGAGAGTGCATGTGTTTGTGTGAGAGTGTAGATTGTCAAATGACCTCATTGACTCTAGAATGTTTTTTTTAATCCTAGCCTGTTCAACCATGGCTATTTCAGACAGCCTCTATGTTTGACCCATGTGCATGTACATGTAAGTGTGCAATGACACACGCACACATACACACACACAGCATACACACACAACACACACACATGCACATAGCACACACATACTCTTAAGAGGTTGACCAACTCTGGTTCAGATGGAGACAGACCAAAGAAGAGGGAAAGGCATTAATAACAGTCATCTCAGTAACCTTGGCAACATCATCATAGCTCTGTACGACAAGGTTGAGTCGTTATGTTCCATATCTATACCTGTACATGTTCATGTACAACCTGCACTACACTCACTGGTGTGACCAAAACAAGCAAATTGCAATATTGTCGTGCCTTTCATAATAGCATGTAAACATTTTGTGTTGCACAAATTGAACTATTCCAAATAATTATTTGCTATTCATAATAGCATGGAGACTGACATTTGTGATTTGGTGGTGTACATACTGAAATTTTTAGGAATGAATTAGTTCACTGTATACTGTTGAGATGAAATGTGGTTTGAGACCATATCACCAACATCAATTGATAAGCATCCTATTTAACTGTTTCCTGTTTTTCTTAACATGGGTGGTTAAACCTGTGGTCCATTTGTATAATTGGATCATTGTTGTGTACGTGTACAAATAGCACTGCACGCATGCATTCATGTCACTTAATGTATTTTCATTGTACCGCTGTGTGGTCATTTTGTTCCCTACATACTGCAGAATCCAAAGCTGACCTACAGATACTAAACTGCTTAGGAGGGAATAGCGAGACGTTAGTGCAGTCCACACACCACACTACTCAGACCACACCCAATCACACCCAATATCCCTTTCTCTCCAATTTTTCTCGTGTAAATGTGCATCTACAGGTCTATTACATGCCGATATATGAAGATGATGGTATGTTTTCCCTCTGTGGTGTGATATTCGTAAACATATCCCCAACATGAGTTCTGTGCAGGAAACCTTGTGTTCACTCAGATTTGCCACACAGGTTTGTCAGCATGCAAAGAATGGTGTGCACTGTGTATGTGCTGCTTGTTGTGTTTGATGCATGTGTGCCAACACAGATATGTGCTGTGGGTATTATGAGCTATATTTGATACAGTATTATGCTGCCTGTGTGTATTGTGTGTATGTTGTTGTGTATTGCTAGCTACATGACTGTTACTGTATGTGATTTCAATTATGTTTAATACGTATAAAGGGCTTAGTACCATAGTAACCAGGGTATAGTGAGTACAAGCATTCAATGAATGTAATTGATCAACAACAATATACCTAGCTTCTTAGGCAGTTAGGTAGTGGATAAATGGACATTTACCATACTCATCTACACATACATGCGTGTACACACACATGTTCCTACACATAGACAAAGATGATTACTGCCGAACTGCATACATGAAGACAGTGTCTTAATTGGGTCTCCCCATTCTGATCTTGAGGCAGTCCTCTTTGAGGTACTGTGTGGGCCTGTGTGGGTGGTACCCTAGCTCTGAGCAGGCTATGAAGCACTCTACAACCCAACAGTGTGAGTTCGGTGTCTCCATGGGCCTCTTCATCTCCCCCCCCCCCCCCCCCCCCCTCATGGTGTGTAGTGGTCCCTCTCCCCTAGCTGGTTCAACACCTGTACTGTCAATGTACACCATTGGGGCCACACCAGATGATCATTTAGGTCATCATCGTTTAAACCTGAGCTCCATGCAATATAGTGTCCTGTATTCTTTCTAGCCTTTGGCGGGACTTCTTGTTTAATCAGCACTGGCATGCCATATGGTGTACCCTCTTAAGTTTACCTGATAGCAAGGCTACACCATTAGTTGCTGCAGCAACAGCCAGTCATTGTATAGTCACAAGGGTGACCTTATGATGGTCATTCGTGTGTTGCTCCATCTGATTTCTATCAGGTGTGGGCCAACTCGGTGGAGCATTGTTACATTCTTGCTCTTGAAAGTCCCGGGTCATCCTCCCACAGCTGATGCCAGCAGGGCTAGGTGTCTCTGTGTGTTCAACTATGGCTCATCTTTTCGATGCATCATAGTCAAAGAGGATTTGCACTTTATCAAGGCCAATGGACCCCCAGCTGTGTGGTGTTCCAACTGGCACCTTCGTGAAAGTGTGTGCATATTTATGTATGAGTTTGCTTGTGTGTGTGTGTGTGTGTGTGTGTGTGTGTGTGTGTGTGTGTGCGTGTGTGTGACATTACCTATCTAGCATAGGCTGTGGTGTGTGCTTATGTATGACACTGCTTTGAATAGTGTTTGGACAGATACAAGGCATGATTATCTTCATGGAAGAGAGGTGGTGGGAGTTGCTAACCAGGGATTATCCTCAAACACAATCAATAAGGAATTGTCAACCTATGCCATCACCCACATGCTGCGGTCATGACTTTTACATATGGTTCTTAAATGGACATGCTGTGTGCGGACAATTCCCAAATTTGTGTTGGCAATTTACTGAAGCACACACCACAGTCTATACTATGACTGAATGTTGCCACAGGAACTGATGGTGTAGCCTTGCCTTCTTACATTATGACCATCCCAAGAATAACAATGCTAGTGCCTACCTGGTGTTTCTGTATTTAAATCAATATTTATGAACATTGTAACTAATTAGCAAACTGGTTTAATATAAACCATACTCACTAGTCACATACACGCAAGTCTGCCCTCCTTATAAGCACACCACTTTATAAGTTCGTTCCCTCCTTATAAGCTCAGGGGTGTGTATCTAAATTAATTCATAACTTGGGGCAAATGACAGTGTGTCTAGTCTTTTACAGTTTGTGGGAGATAACATTGGCATAACATTTCAGAGGAGGATTTTAGGCATCTAGTGTGTTTGCAGGACAAAATGCAGTCTAATGTGTTTGACGAGTAATTAAATTCATAATGTTATTGTAGGTACATGCAAAGAAAAAACATTCGTTACAAGCTCAAATTCTTTATAAGCTCAGGGAACAGGGCAGACTGTAGTAATGTGTAATGTATTTCATAATACCATTAACTTAACCTAGGCAATATTGAGGTGCTACTTAAGCCTTACTTGCCTTTTCTCGATGTATACTTGCATTGAGGACTAACTTTATCAATAAATAAATCAATAGTGAGCAGGAATAAACAGTCAATCTGAAATCCCAAATTTGTGCCAGCTGGTAGACATCTTTGACTCATAAACCAATGCACGTCTACTTCGTGTGTGTAAAACTTGCCTTTTTAAACATATACTTCGTCCATGTAAACAAAGCAAATCTTGCACTGCTGTTACCACCTCTGGTGTTCTTGTGGAACTGTTTATGAGAAGAGGTGGTGCTTTGTGGCTAATTTAATATTTACTGAATATGTGGATGTTGGGACGCTGTTGTATTTGATGCTGCTCAAAAGCAGGAACGATCATATAATGTGAATTTTCTTTACAGCTTCAATTGCTACCAGAAACATCCAGTTACATCAACTTGCCACTAGGATATACTTTTCAAGGTTCATACAGGAAACAGGGATGACTGGATTTTGATGTACTGATGGAAGTCAGCATCATTAGTATACATATGCATGCACTTGTAGGCAATATGTAATAGTTCTAAGAGATATGGTGCGACGTGCATGTGAAACATGTATTCATTTATATTGTGTCACAGAAGACTATTCAAGATTCTGTATCTCTATGGAATAGTCCAGCATGCATGCAGCGATAATTAAACGATATAAATTGTGCTCACCCGCTGTACATACATGTATGTTATGACTTATCCATCTTATTGATAAAGGATTTTGTTTCACAACAATTTCAGTCGACTCTAATTTCCAGCTGTTGCAAAGTGGGGAAATTGTGTATGCGCTTTCAAGTACAATCCTTTAATACAGCTGGCTTGTTGTAAGTTGCACAGAAAGTACACTATATTGAACAGCTGATTGCACAACAACATGTAAAGATATAATTGAAGTTTGGTTCTTTTGTTATCAAGTTAATCACGTCCACATATGCATGAACTGTGGTATGAACCATTAATAATAATTGATCGCTACTCGTTATTTATTAATTTGTGCAAGTATAGAATACTTTAATCCACCCTGATGGTTGCTTATCCAGTTACGCGGTGTAGTAAAATAAACACAATCGGACAACCCGTTGAATTGGCCTGCTTGAGTACACTATTACGCAATTGGACAGTCGGTTGAAATTAGCATCCGGTTAAAGTCTGTGCATCAAAATAAAATCACATGAACTATTAAAGCCACAACAACCACTATTTGTGACAGGCTAAGGTTTCGGATCTCAACAAGCCCGCAGAGTGAGGTACGTGGTGTCCGTGGGAATAGAAAGGTCTTTATTTTGTACCTGTGTACAAAGGGGTGCAGCACATGTACAGTATTAGAGGGTAGAAAGGGTCTGGTAACTAGCAGTTGGAGAAATGTGAGGAGCAGCTTGACGGTAGTATGTGGTCAGCGGGTTAGTCAATAGACACAAGCATCGGAAGGATCTTTCTAGAAATAAATATATTAAGTGAGTCATTAAAGGCGCACAGTTCAGAATACCACGCTGGGTTGATTACTAACTTACAACCATGCATGCCAGAGAATCTCAAAACATAGCTTTTGATGTGGGTAATAAACTGCGAGGTACAGGGTAAATGTTCTATGGCAGTGAATGACCAGTTTATCCATACGACATATGCATGTGCTTTTTACCAATCAATGCTTTATTTGGATTGGAGTAAATTGCCGCACAGCTCAGTATTGTGGTAATCAGCATGATAAACAATTTAATGCTAGAACACGTCAGGTGATCTTATTCGCACCTAATTAATAATTACTGGATTTTAATTGTATGTCACTACAACTGTATGAGGTTATTTTACTAAAGGTAGGTAAATGCAGCATTACGTACAAAGCATAAAACTACACAAATGCGAAGAAAAAACTTAATTGTTGTGCAGTCTAATAACTTGCTGTAATTTGGACACCAGTTCAAGAAATGATGGTCGTCTCTCAGAGTCACTGTTCCAGCAACATTCAATAAGCTTAAAGCTAATTGACCAAATAAGATAAAATGAATGGTAACGTGAAGTGGCTTCAAATTTACATGTTTTCTGGACACAAGTTTGATTTCTTCAACCTTACACCTTTACACAACAGTTCCAGCATTTCTTCGTTTGCCACTCCAGGATAAGGTGCGGTCCCTAAACTGAATATCTCCCAGCATGTAACTCCATATGCCCACTGAAGTATATAACATCGAGTAAATAGAAATACATTACAATTTTAGCACAATATTGATACTGCCGGATGAACTTCGTATGATACCAGGTGAGCAAAGGCTATACCCTCTACTAAATACAATTGTACATTTCGTTGCAACCAACCACATTTGTCTTCTCAGTGCAAATTCCATCCTGCAACATTTCTGGAGGCATCCACTTCACGGAAGCTTGGTAGCTTGTTTCTCTAGCAAATCCCAAACCCCCAACTTTTACAGAAAGGTTTAAGTCAACCCTAAATGTTGAAGATCATGTGTAAATAAAAACGAGGTGAAAATTACCGTATGCGCATTCGGAATTAGTTTTTTTTATCCGCTTCTCAACCACAAAAAATTTCAAAGTCATGCGCATTTAAGGGTGGATCGAAGCAAAATCATGCAGGTTTCCTCTATTCAAAATTTTAATTCATTGATTCGTGATCGGGGGCAACAGTCTGAGTATGAGTTCTATGGCTGATAAACATCCACACTTCTGCGGTTCGCTACACATGTATCCCGAAAGGAGATGGCTTTTATAAACAGTGGTGGAAGCTCTTTTTTAGGGAGCAACCACTCCTCGCTTCACTAAATCAAAGACAAGCGCACACCACTTTCGCATGTAGAAGAGTAATGAATGTACGCTCACAGTAAAGTACATGTAGGTTCTCACAATAGGTCGCCGATGAAAAAACAAACAAACCAGATATGAAAAAAGTACATGTACATATAGACCTTTTGCATGTGGACCGCTCCGTAAATCTGATATACACGTCCGCCATGATGGCGCACGTTTTTACGGAAATATCAGAGACGAAAGCGTTATGTAGCGAATTGTTTTACACAATGTATATGGTATAGGCGAAAAGTTTAGTACGCGCAATATAAATGTAACGCTTCGGTTGAAATGTATGGCTATTTACAATTTCAGTTCTTTACAACTCCATGACAGACACTCCGATTCTCAGTGCGTATAAATCGGTCTGTAGAGGACATTTCAGACTTCATATCAAGAAATTGAAATCTTGAAGAAGAAAAAACATGTGCTAAGTCCCTTTTTGCTGAAACGATCCCGTAACAATAATAATTTAATAATTGCGAATTGGAAACTAGATTTTCCTTTTTATATCCTACAAGTCTGAAATGGTTGCAATATTTCCTGCATCAAAACCACGATTATATGGTTCGAAGTTATAATAGATTTAAGCACATGTTTGGAGATGTACATTTATGGGCTTACATGCAACTTCTTGCAGCAAGGTCTCTGTGAATTAATCCCTTTTCGGTCACGTACTCCATTCCTTGTGCAATATCGACACACATTGCAATTAAAAGATGCGTGGATAGACCCTGAACAAAGAAGAAAATGTTGTTCAAGCACACACGTGCACATACACGTACAGAGTTAGACTACTAGCCGATCATACATAAGAAACATTACCTCAGGTAATCTCGTCACCATTGGGGAGCACACCCTGCTTTTCTGTAGGTACGTCTTAAGGTTTCCATTAGGGTAGAGTGGAAGTATCATGAGAGGAAAGCCATCTGGTGAGTCAAGACACATTCCAATCAGTTGCACAACGTTGGGATGCTTGAAAGCCTTCATTCGACAGCACTCATCAAAGAACTGCTCCATATCTGATTTTGAATACAATTCTAGAGACAGATATTTGAATTTGTCAATGCAACTCTCCTCCATATTCATACTAGAGCAGAGAACGATATATAGATTACAGGGACCTGTAAAAACATTACTTTATATATGAGGTAAACAAGTTAACTCGTACATGATATCAAAGTACGCTGAACTCCACCATATGTGGCTTCATGAGTAGGTAGGGAGGATTCTGTCACTGAATTTGATTTGGTCCCCACCCAAAAATTGTCTGCCACAGGTTATAGGGGCAGTTAATGCCCGTCTCAATTGACTAACTTTAGTAAGTTAGGGTAGGGTCATATGTATACAGTACGTATTAATTCATCTTCATCTCTACAGGCAGTGGGAGAATTCTGCTGTTCACAGACAATTTTTTTTATGTTCTCTCCAGCAGTGCAAACATGGCATGTACAGTTACAGGCCTACTATTGTAAACAGTGGCGACGGAATGCATGCCGTTTTGTCCAAATCATTATGCATATACCAAATGACACCCCTACACTCTGCCCTGGTCGCACAAAAATATAAGCCTCAGGATGTGTCGAAATAGTTCCTCTTCCTATATTATGAATGTATCTTGTCAGGACGTTACAAGCTGTTGCATTTACCACTACAATACCACAGACATATACATGTATATATGTAGCATGAGAAATCTTGCAACACAAGAGACTGGAATGGTTAATTGTGCTACTATCCTAACTGAAATAACTGAATTAAGCGTGGCGATGTAATTATGAGTTAAAAGACACACATGCACGCAATCCTATTTCCGATCTAAATGCGCTCTCTTTTACCCCTTTACCCTTTACCCTGGCGAAAAAATGAACTTGAAGGTCTCGCTTCAATGAAGTAGCTCCTGCGGGTGCAGAGTCGTTACCCTTATAGCTTATAGAAGGACTTTGTGCATTCGTGGTTGAGTTCAATCTCTGTCTGCTCACATGCTACGTACCGGGTGCTCTGCTGTTACTATGGATACTATCGCGCGGCGACGCCTTCCTGCAGCCAAAACAGAAAAGGACTTGCATGCATGAATACAATAACGATCAAGCGTCACTCTAATACCTAAACGGGGGAACGCAACAAACGGTTGACGTCCAGGCATTAGACACTAAGCTTATATGAAACGTATAGCGTTATGATGCGATTATCCAGTGTTGTCTTCTTTTTTCTTTAAGTAAATAACTGTGGAACAATTAAATGTCTTAAATACCCTCTCAGGCATTTTCTTTGCAAGACGATAAGTAGTCTGTGAGGTCAAATATACTTGGCCAACTATGAGATTTAGCGAGGCAATATTTGGGGAGTCAATGTTTAGTCGACATCACTAGATCTGATACAAACATGCAGATGCAACATCAAAAACGCACCTTGCATTCACTATACCAAAACGCACCTTTAACTTTCTTTACTGCAACAATTTCACAGTCCCATCCTCTTTGGAGCGTGGCTGCATAGACTGTACCAAAATCCCCTACAATGAGTGCGATCACAACATGACAGTGAAATTCGGTCAGAATCACCTTTTCCGATAGGTCTGGGCTCTAGCCTTATTTGCTGACTATTTATCAATATGTTTACAAACGCTACACGATAATGATCAAAATCAGTCTGGCTTAAATTAATTGGTCCCAATGAGCCACCATTAGATGCATGGTAGTAACCTGCATAATTTGAACGATTCACACTTGGTAACATATTGGTGTACTGTAACGTCCTTACCGAATTTAATTTGCTGTGCACCATGTGTCTGGGATGAAGGCTGATGTCTGAGCCTTTAATAAAGGGAACGAATATTCTATCTGTATATATCATAATGATAATGCTTAGTACCTTGACAGTGGAATTGCTTTGGCCTCACATTTTCCAAAGGTTATGCTGATGTGTGGGGATATATTAGTTCAATGGGATTTCAAAGTTAATTATTTTTGTTACCTATATCTTTTCTTGCATAATGCACAAATGCAAAACGCCTCAGCAATCAGTGGAAAGATAAGGAGTGCAGGGATTAAGGTAAAAGTTCCAATTGCTACAGGGCTCAGTTTCCATCCTGAATATTGAACCAAACAAACCTCTAACAATTATGTAAATTAATCTTTACAAAATCAATAATACTTGGTCATGCAGTTTGCATGGTATATTCTTTAGGAGCAATTCAAATGTTGTAACTCAATACTGAAAACTCAGTCCTATACAGAAGAGCACGTCTTCTGATCGAATAACATTTGCACATTTTCTAAATTTGATGTTCATTAATAATTGAGCTATTTTATCTTGTTATTGTAGCATTGGAAAGATAATCAAATCCATTTTTATTTATGCATAGACATATGTACTTTCTATGTGTCTATAAATTTACCTCCATCTGTACATATAGCTGCAGGAGAGTGCATCAATGCTGTACAATTAATAATAAAAGGAATACATACTTGATAGTGTAAATGCTCTGAAATTTGGCATACGTGAAACCGTAATAGTTGGTGTAGATGGTCCTAGTAGGATCTCTTCTTCAACAGCTGGTAATGGTGAGATTCTTCCATCTCTTTCAATATCATAAACTTGAAGCCAATATCTCCCAGCATCAGCACTCTTTGCCTTACACGCGTTAAAAAATACAGGCAGATTGCTTGCTGAGACATTGGAATCCCGTTGCTGAGCGATGCAATACGTAATTTCCTTTGCCATACTTGTAAGAACAATTAAGCAACCAATGGCATGTGAGCCTTCATTAAAGATGCACTTAACACGAGTCACCGAATCATTGCTGGCTTTTATGGTTATTACGCTGTGCGTACCTGTAAAGAAATGCAGAAATCAAACCAATCTGCCTACTAAGATGCTATGGAAGCTTACTAATTGAAGTGCTGCTGAAACTGACATTTCTGTAGCTGTTGTAAGCAATAATGGTGAGATTGAAGTAATGATTTAAATTCAAGGACAGCGTGAGTATGTGTGGCTGTGTAATTCTGTCTGAAAGCAAATGCCTCTCCTCCCAATGTGACTGACTGAATTGCGGCTGAATCAAAATATTATAATCGCATACTCCTGATTGAAACTGTAAAAGAAAACAATTCGCAATCATGAGTTCTTCCTTCACCGCCATAGGTACCCGTATAACATATAGGGTCTATGACATTCATTCCCTCTCACCAAACGTGTATAAATAATGGAAGGAAAATAAGTGAACAGCCTTCATGCATTTCCTGCTACTTAATATGCAATTCACTTACGACACTAATAGTCACAGTCACGTTATCTGCTGGCCAATCTGGATATGTCAACTTGGTTGTAATATTGTCCAGTGATACATTTGACAGTAAAACTGCAGGACAAAATTATTGCTACTTGTGCACGTCTCCGCAGGAAACAAAAACACTGTACATGAAAAGATTTGCGCCGTTTTCTTCCACCCTTCATCCACGCCCCACACCCCTACCCACACGCAGGATCTTTAACACTATATTACCACCAGGTATCTGTGATCCTCCAATGGATGCCACTGATACTGTGCCCTGGCATACAGGGGCAACAGTTACATAATATTGACTACATGGATCTGAAGTGTTGATGATCAGTTGTGAATTTCTCACTGTCTCATTATGCACTACAACTCCATTTCCATCCTTGACCAGAACAATGTAGTCCATAAACGACCCAATCCATCCTCCATTTGATGGGATCCAGGAAAGTTGGATAAGACTGTTTCCAATTAGTGTGGCTGTCAAGTTCAGTGGAGGACCTAATGAGATGATGTCATCATAACTTGATAAATGGTTACACATTTGTTCAGAAACCTTGTACTCTTAGAAATGCAGGAGTGCTGTACAGTTTAAGAGATGTTGATGTTTGGGTGTAATAGCAAGTGACGTATGCCACATCAAATTCATAAGAGTCAGGTATAACTAAAGTTGACTGTGCTCCTGGACCAGAGAAGATAGTTGGAGGACTAGGAATACCGTGTGCCACAACATCCTGTCCATTAATAAGCCAAGATATCAGCTTTGACTCGTTAATAGCACAAGAGAAGTCAGCACTTGAGTTCCAACATGTAGTCATGTTCATTGGATTAACAGTAACGTAACAGGATCCTAAAAATAGAAATAGTTAGATTGTACAAGACGAATAATTTCGAACTGACCAGGGAGCATAAAAATCCAAATGAAGCAAATCCACCAGGATCTGTAATAATTGTTGAGACAAATGACAGTTTGAACATATTGTCAGTCTATGCACGGACATGCAGTAGTGCATGAGACCAGGTAAATGCTTAGCCAATTATCTACTAACTGCATGCCAGTGTTGTTGACTTTAGTGACGATTTAGGGTTCCATAGTAATGTGATTATAGAGCCAAGCAATTTCATTCTTGTCCCCAGATCATGCAATTTATTTGAAATGAGGTTTGCTTACTTCAAAAAGGCCCTTCAGTTTGCTTAGATCGTTTCATAAAAGCATTTTTTTTGTGTAGCTGTATATTTATTAGATAGTTTACTAACTCTGAGAAAACCCCCAATTCATTCACCAACATCCGGTTTCATCAGAACACTAAACACCATTATTGATGAAGGAAAATAAAATAACTTATGCTTTTTAATAATAGTTCAGCTAGTTGTGTGAAGGTTTTATTTAATAAAAGAAAAAAAAAAAACATTTCTTTTCCTTCACAACACACTAGAGCAGCACATTTTAGTATCATTATAGCATTATCCAATATGCCTCACACAAAGGCAGAAATGACTGAATTATATATACTAGTATCTCTGACATCACAAACTTACTTCAAGCGCAGAAAAGGCACGATGATGGCGCTGGACTTAGCGAAGCGTGTCCTCTGCTTCATGAATGTTGCTGCTTTAGGAAGGGAAGCACTGGTCAAAATAGAAGCAACACTGATATTTATACTTGAAATCCTTATTTTTAGAAACGTCAGCTACGCCGCCGTACCGTATATAACAGAGGCGTTTCTGAATAAGCGCAACATTTTGAACACCATACATGTATAAGTCTCATTAGTATGAAGAAAAGGTTAATTACTCTGAAGCAATTATCTTCAAGAAAACTGCACTTTAAAACGGCATGGTTTTAACATAGTATAGCGTGGTCATTTGGTTATGCTAACTAAATTCGTATTTCTGAATGTTATGGAGCACTTTCAAAGCAAGATGAGGATGTACTGTATATGGCGAACCAAATATCTAATGACAGTTGCACTTTCGTAGTGAGTATCAGTTGACAATTTAATCACATCAATTCAAGGCCGCGACACAAGACGCTTAGTCTAGTAAAATAACTATTAGTACAACACCACATACATGTACTTTCTAATTACTATTTTGATAACGAGCGTCCTGGCCTGTACGGTTGACATGAATACACTTCTCTAATAACCGCGGATCGTTTTGTAAAGAGCCCAAAAGATGTTGTAACGATTTGTTTACAAAATTTTAAAAATAGGATTCAGATCTAGCTTGTGGGAAGTATGTAGGTTGTCAGCATATATGCATACACATTGAGCTAATCCGGAAGTGTGTGCTTAAGGAAATGTTCCGCGGACGATCCACATCGTGTTTTTTCATTATATGAGTAGTTAACAATCTGCATGATATAGGGATGATCGCGATAGATAATGTGAGTGGAGTGATTCAGGCCAAAAAATGAATTAATTTTGTTAGAGTAGCCCTCATTTTCGTATCACTTCAGATAGCAAAATATCTCAGATCTGCAACCAAATTTAAACTTTAAATGCCCAGAGTTACATAATACAATTCATTTTAATTTGGCGCATTGCTGTAGAACTGTATGAGCTGGTGATAGTTAGTGATCAACTGTATTTTCCTTATTGTCGGTTGAAATGCCGTCTGAGAATAAATTAAAGTAGCAAATATATGCGTACCTCCAGATCTTTCACTACTCTCTTTTTATATGGTCTTGGAAATGGACACTAAAATACGCCAAAATACATGTAGTAATAACTATTCAATAATTATATTTACTGAATACTGATTCCATACGTGTACAGAGGCCTTTACAGTGATGGAAGATATCGAATGTAATGGTCTCTTCTCCACCTGAGCCCACAGATGTAATCATAGTCTGGTTGATTATTATAATCAGGACTAGAAACTCTATATCCTTTCTCTCCACATCACTTCTAGGATCACTGGAATCTGAGATGTCACTAGAATGCTGGTCTTCTTTAGTGCCATCCAGTGAGGGATCTGATATGTTGTTTGACTGTAAAGGTTTCAAAAACTATGACAGACCATGCCGGGATTGTATTATAATACTATCTCATCATTCTCAGTAAAAACTCCTTTGATCATGATCACATAATAGCAAACACTACTGACCTGTGTATGCATGCAAGTTTACCCTTCCACAACCCGTCGAGCCGCCTATATTGTAATAATATCATAATTTGCAGATATTTGTTGTGTACTTAAAAACACACAAATTCACCGCAATCATTCACATTCTTCTGAGCATCCTTCCAGCAATGGAAGTAGACTATCTAAAACACCACATACAGTAGTACCGAGACATAATTTTCCATTCAGAAGGCGAAATATATTGACTTGGTTTATAAAGTTTTCCCTACACAGATACATCCTAGAAATCAGTCATACAGTGAACTTTGCTTGTATTACATGTGTAATGTATGCCATATCCAGTTTACTTCATCAACAGTTGAGAAGTGCAAGGAGTCAATGCTAATAATTTTGAGTGACAATCTAGATACACAAGCATACACGTTGCACATGCAAATACTCAATCACAGTATGCAATTTTAAACAAAAGGTGGCGAGTTACTGATCGTAGTAAATGTTATAAAAGCTAACCACTAAACTCCAATAATGGCCTTGTGCACTGGAAAATATTGTACTGAAAGATTTTACATTGTGCCTTTCAATGCATGTAAATGTATTCTAGAGTTGTGTAAAATTATTAGAATGGTACCCTTGTGTGGTGCTTGACTACCTGCTTTTAATAGTTGGGAGAATTGTTGGATTGCAGTGGATGACCTTGTGCTGTTTCTATACACATGTTATACGCATATACGCATACATGTGTAGTATAACTTGTGTAACAAGTGTTATACACTTTAGAGTATAACGCATATTACTTTGTATAACGTGGCTATTCAGTCCACATACGCTTTTTATACACGTAAATTTGTTTGTACGTGGTACACTGTGCATTGCATATCAAGGCTGTACTGGAATTCATGTTTTATTTGTTATCTTAGCCTGGTTACAAAACATGCCTGCTGCTGCAGTTGATATCAACCTGAAACCTACATAACAAATCACATAAATTATTATACATAAAATAAACAAACAGAATTCACATTATCAAAGATTCTAACTTTACTAACGGTCACACAACTGAAACATAATCTACTCCATAATCAAACATAATGTACTAGTTTGATAGCACACCTACTTGCTATTCGACTCACTGGTATAAAGGATGCTGGACCCTCAGTGTCACAACTCTAATTGGGTAAGGGAAGTGATCTTCCCTAGGATGCTTTCCATACCAGGCCACTTCAGGAAACAAATGATCAGTAATAGCCATGCTGAGTTCCTTCTGAACTTTAATCTGATGTGCATGTTTCAAATCTATATGATACACCAGTGTGAATGTTGACTTGCCTGTTTGATTCGTACCAGGATGCCATAACGACTGCAGAACATGGAGAGTTAGATTTTGCTGACAAAGAATGTTCTCCATGTACATTATTGATATGGCTGAAAACCTAATGCCAGTGAGAAACTGACTCCGACTCATGTTGGGATATAGAATGTGTTACACATCTGACAAAGCAGTAAGTTCCATGTCATATAAATGCTTTTCATAACACTTAGAACGACATATGGAGAAATGAGCGGTCACCAAAGTTGTAGAAGTTACATTTTTATTTTGCTTCTGAGATTCTATCGCATGATTTCTGTTGTGCATATTTAGAAAGACAAAATATGGTTTTTTAGTGAATTATCCGCAATCCATTTTTATAAAATAAGGGCTATTAATAATGTACAGCAAAAACCTATACTTGATAATTACTAACTAGTCCAAGATGATACTTCACTTGCAGCAACGGAACCTTGTTACTCAGTATGCTCTGTCTTAGATTCTATAAAGAAAAAACCCGCTTTATATTGAAAGTTTTGGTTCCTGGAGGCAAAATAGTGCTTTTCGTAGACAAGTACATTTTTCCTGACCTAATTACAGTATTCCACCAGCTATAAATCTTGATTCGTGCTGGATTTTTATTCCACTTGCGGCAACGTAAACAGATTCTGGTCCACTATACACCAATGTGTTTTACTGTGGTAAAAACATATTTTTTATCTTAAACCTATTATCGACTCCTGGAGAATGTATATTATAATGGTCATTGGTGCTCATGATTCAATGATTACTGTTAAAAATGGCGACCAATGCCATATATGGCGTTACTCTTGTAACAGCCCCATTTCGAAAAATTAATAAGCATAACGTTAAACTTAATTGTAATAGACCGGCCAACGATATCACGACTACAACGCGGAACGCTGTCTACACAGGACAATGTTAAAGGCACTTGCACTCGAGATCAGACTCTCTAATCGAGTGTACAGCCAAACACATACACGCCAACCCTATGAGGCCGCCATACACACAATAGTCAAATCGGCCCGCGCACAATGACAATACATAATGCACACAAGCATGAGTCATAGAGTCACCAGTCCATCATATCCTTTCCCCCTACTTCACGACAAAACTCATTTTGTCGAAGACCTGGACAAGGAACCAGTATTCTGGTTCTCTTTCCTTGGCCTATGCTACACCACATGCAAACTGGAAAGGCTGTAAAGCTAAACTCCAACGTGAAAGCTTGGCATTGTTCTCCCGAACCTTGTCCAGCCACTCCAGAGCTCTGTGGTCCATCTGGACAGTAAAGGGTTTCCCCAGGAGGTATACTCTGAATGCTTGTGTAGCTAGTTTTATGACCAGACACTCCTTTTCTATTGTGGAATATTGCTGCTCACCTGGAATTAGCTTCCTACTGAAAAAACATACTGGATGGTCAGTATCTGTACCTGAATCGTCCAGTTGACGTAGGACTGCACCAACACCAAACTCTGAATTAAGTATCTGCTTGTAGAATGAACTCCCTCTTTAGGTCGGGGCTTTGTAGCACTGGGTTGGAGCACAACAGTGTCTTCAACTCTCTGAGTACCCTTTCACACTTCTGATTCCATTCTACCTTTCTGGGAGCTGATCTCCTGGTATGGTCAGTGAGTGGCACTGCAATGTCCCCGGCATAACTAGAAATAAACTTTCTATAATAGCCAGTGAGACGAAGAAAGCATTGCACTTCAGTCTGGTAGATGGTGTTGGGAATGTCTCCACTCCCTGTAGCTTACTCCTTTCTGGCCATACTACTCCATTGCCAACAACATGACCCAGATACACGCACTGACTCATACCAAACTGGCACTTCTGGGGCTTGGCTATGACCCACTTCCCGGAGACGTTGAAGTACTGTTCTTACATGCTGCATGCAAATGCTCTTCCCAAGCATTGCTGAAGATTGCCAAGCCATCAATGTATGCAACTGAGAAATCCTGTAGTCCTCTCAAGACTGCATCCATCAATCGTTGGAATGTCGCTGGTGCACCTTTAAGGCCAAATGACATACCCGGAACTGGTACAAGCCAAAAGGAGTCGTGAATGCAGTCAGGTGTTTTTAAACACTTTGCCACTGATACCTACCAATACCCTCGAGAGAGATCAAGAGTTGTGATGAATTTAGCTCTGCCTAAACCATATATAAGATCCTCTGTAATCGACACACATGGGCATTGTGCCATCCTTTTTGTCCACCGATAAGACCATTGGAGCAGCCCACTCACTAGTAGAAGGCTCAATAACACCTGCTGCTAGCATCTCATCAACCTCTTTCCTCACCAACTCCCGATAGGCATGTGGAAGCCTATATGGAGCAAGTCTGACAGGTTACTGGTCTGTGACCTGGATGCTGTGTACAGCCTTGGGTGTGCATCCACGTGTGCTGCTCATGACTTCCTGAAACTCATGCAGTAGTTTTCGTATCTAGACCTTCTGTGAGTCTAACAGCTGGTTGCACATTTTAGGCTCTCCATCTTCCCCTCCTCTCCATTCAGGAATATCTTCCTCTTCTGCTTCTTCTCCTTCCTCCTCCTATTGCTGCGAAGTGAACATTCTCAGTGGCTGTATTCCAGTCCTTCAGCGTATTGAAGTGGAAGGTGCGTTCCCTTTTCCGGGTACCCTTCATGTCAGCCACATAGTTCACGCTCCCTGCCTTCTGTAATACTGGTAGTGCCCTTTTCACTGTGCTGTCAAGGCTCCCACTGAGGTTGTAAGTAACACCATGACCAGGTCACCCGTCTGGAACTCTCGTTGCCGTGCATTACGATCATACCAGTGCTTCTGGTCCGCTTGGGCTTCACAAAGGTGTTCAGCTGCCAGAGATGCCATCTTTGACAACTTATCCTGTACTCCAAGTACATATGACACCACACTATCCTTCGTCAGCTTGCTTCCTTCCCAGGCTCCCTTGACTATGTCCAGAGGTCTTCTAACTGCTCTCCCATATAACAACTCAAAGGGTGAGAACCCTGTGGAAGCCTGTGGTACCTCCCTGTATGCGAATAGCAGAAATGGGAGCCACCTGTCCCATTTCTTCACATCTTCCCCTGCAACTTTCCTCAACATTGCCTTGAGGGTCCCATTAAATCTTTCAACCAATCCATCTGTCTGTGGGTGATATGGACTGGTCCTGATTGGGTGTATGTGCATAAGTCATTAGATAAATTACTGCTTTGATCAGTCAAGATTTCTTCAGGTATCTCGACCCTAGCGAAAATCCGTACCAGCTCATCAGCTATGCACTCAGCATCAATGCTCCGCACTGCAACAGCTTCCGGATATCTGGTGGCATAGTCACACAGCACCAGTATATAACGGTTTCCAGATATTGTCCTAGAAAGTGGACCGAAAATATCCATTGCCACCATCTGGAATGGTTTTGTGACAATTGGCAGTGGAATGAGAGGAGCACGAATAGCCTTGTCCCTTGACGCCTTCTGACAGACCTGGCAACACTTTCAGAAGTCTGCAGCATCCCTGCAGAGACTTGGTCAATAAAACCTCTGCATGATCCGTCTGACAGTTTTCTGTTTCCCAAGGTGCCCTGCGATGAGCACTTCATGGGCCAACTGCAACACTGCCTTATGGCACTGGAAAGGTAGTACCAGCTGATCAACTGCATGCTCTGGGCCCCTGTCCTTAGGTATCCACCATCTGTACAACTGTCCTTTGTCCAGGTAGTAATGTGCATGTCTTGTCCTCCTCAGGTCCTCTGACCATCAAGTTCTTAAGGGATGGATCGAACTTTACCAACTGCTTCAGCTCCTCGGCTGACATGGCCAGTAGACCACTACTAAGTTGTTCTTCTACTGCTGGTTGGTGTATCCTCCTCTGAGCTCTCTTTGGACTCCTTGAGAGTTTGCTCCTTGACCTGCCGCCTGAGAGCAAACTGTCCTCAAGGTTGAAGACAGATCCGTTATCTCCCTCTGCTTCACCAACTTGATGCCTCTCCAGGGTTTCCTTGGGCTTGATTGCAGCACTCTCTTCAGCTATTGACTGGGCATCCAGTACCACCGGTGAAGAAGACACTTGAGAGTCAGCTTCTTTCTGGCATCTCTTCTTCTCTTCCTGAGCCCTGGTGACACCCTCTGCCTTTTGCTGCGCCTGGACTTTGGTTTAAGTCCTAGCAGTTTTCCCAATTCAGAAATGTCAGTCCCTAACAACACTGACACAGGTAGATTCTTGGCTACTGCTGTCTTTATTGCAACAGGTAACCCCTCAACTACCAGATTGAGTCTAACCACTGGGTAGAGCACCTTGTCCCCATGTGCGCACTGAATCGTGGTTGGGAGCACCTTCCCCTTTGGTACCAACTTCTGGTGAACAAGGGTCTTTGAACATCCAGTGTCTAACAGGATGTCTTGCACGTACTTCCCCTCTGCAACCCCACATCTCTGCATGATGGGTTACTCTCTCTCTTTGCATTGCCTTGTTTGGACACTGGATGCAATATGGCCCTGCTCCCCACACTGAGACACACCACATCCTTACGACTAAACTTCTGACCATAGCCACTGCATTTTACCTTACTACTTCCCCCTGATGACTGACCTTCCTCTTGTGATGGTGTTGAACTCTGCTTCCCCTTCTGATTGTGATCTCCGTTGCTCTTCACCTGCTTCCTGGCTTCTGTTTAGTCATCTGCTAATTGACCAGCTTCCAAGTAGGACTTGGGTTTCCTTTCCTTGATCCAGACCCTTTATAGGCGATGACAGGCAGTTGAGGAACTTTTCCAGGACTACCGCATCCTTGATCTGCTCCACTGTGCTGACGTCTTTCAGCCACCTGTTTGCCATATCACCCAGTCGGATTGCCAACTCCCGATGCGTCTCCTCAGTCCCCTTGCCAGCTGCTCGGAACCTTTGGCGGTATGTTTCTTCCGTTATGTCTTATCGCCTCAGTATCGCCACTTTCACAGAGTCATAGTTTAGAGCCTGATCCGTTGGTAGAGCTGCATACGCTTGTTGGGCTTTCCCCGTAAGTTGCGGTGCCAGCTTAAAAATCCATTTTGCCTTCGTTGTTCCGCATGCGGTCACCAGACGCTCGAAAGTAGTTAGATACGTTTCGATATCGTCCTTTTCACTTAGTTTGACCACCCGAAGTTCACTTTCTCCACCAGGGCTTCGATGGATCTGACTTGGATTCCGCGATCTTGGACACATTTCCAGTTGAGCCGAAACTCCTTGTCCACTGCATGGAAGTTGGCACCACATTCCCCAGCACCACATTCCACACAAATCATCACCAAAGACGTGCCGTGCGGATCGCAATGAACAGTTATGAACTGATATCATTTACCGATCCGATTTTGTAATGTAAAATTATGTTCTTGCAGCTATCCAATTTTGAACGATGCGATATAATCCTGAATCAAAATAAGCGATGTTCTAGTAATCGTGAATCAAAATAAGCGATGTTCTAGTAATCGTGAATCAAAATAAGCGATGTTCTAGTAATCCTGAATCAAAATAAGCGATGTTCTAGTAATCCTGCATCACAAGAGGTCTGTCACACATTTGTACATTCGTCATAGTCGTGACCCACCCCTTCTGAGGACCCTGGCTATGTCACACCTGTAAGAGTTACAAGGTGACCAAACTAAGTGATGTTCTAAGAATCCTGCACCACAATAGCTTCTCCTGAGGTCTGTGTCACACATCTGTGCATGTATCATGGTCTTGACCCACTCCCTTTGAAGACCGTGGCTGCAATGACACACCTGTGAGAATGATAAAGTTCAACCTTGTGACCAAACTAAGCGATGTTCTAGTAATCCTGCACCACAATAGCTTCTCCTGAGGTCTGTGTCACACATCTGTGCATGTGCCATAGTCTTGACCCACCCCCTCTGAGGACCCTGGCTATGTATCACTGTGAGAGTGACAGGTTGACCAAACTAAGCGATGTTCTAGTAATCCTGTACCACAATGGCTTCTCCTGAGGTCTGTGTCACACATGTGTACATGTGTCATGGTCTTGACCCACCCGTTCTGAAGACCATGGCCATGTCACACCTGTGAGAGTGACGAAGTTCAACCTTGTGACCAAACAAAGCGATGTTTTAGTAATCCTGCACCACAACAGCTTCTCTGAGGTTTGTGTCACACATCTGTGCATGTGTCATGCTCTTGACCCACCCCCTCTGAGGACCCTGACTATGTCACACTCGTGAGAGTGACAGGGTTACCAAACTAAGCGATGTTCTAGGAATCCTGTGTCACACTTCTGTGCATGGTTCATGGTCTTGACCCACCCTCCTTGTGGACTGTGACTATGTCACACCTGTGTGAGTGATGACCAAGCTATGGGATGTGCTAGTATTGCTGCACACTACTTGGGCATACCACTGGTCAGTTAACTTACAGAAAAATATAGTTCATAGGCTGTCACATGTTCTTCTTAATATTGCTTATTTAAGCAATAGACTGCATGACCTGGTGTTGAGTGATGAGGTACTTATATCTAGAATTATATAAGTAGTGGCATTAACAATTCGTTCAAAGCATTGATTCAATGCACTGCTCTGATGGTGATGCAGTTAACTGGATTTGGTAAGTGATGCATAATTAAATTTTATAGTAAAATCTTATAATAATAATATTTATGATGATATATGTGCATGAAATTTCTATGTGCTATATGTAGGCTGTATCTTTGCAATGAAATGCACCATAGAGCAATGGTGTATATACCTCTGTGATTCTGGCTGGAAGAATGCTGATTCAAATGTATTACCTTGCATAAGTTTTAATGTACTTTGATTAATAGACAATTGCTTTCTTAAACAATGCACATGTAGACCAGCAATTCACTAAGGCAGAGCAACTCATATGTCTGTGGCATTTTTGTGCATTCATATGTAATTGTCAACATTTTCAGATGTGATGGAACATCATAGTGTGAATGAAGAAGATGACGACGACATAAAAAGTGGAAGCACTAGTTCTTTGAATTCTGATATTGATTCGAATGATTTCTTGGTGCCTGAGTATGAAAATCGTGCTCCTGACCCTGATGAACTTACTGCTCTGAAGTGGGGAAGAGAACATTACACCAGATATTTCCCACGTAATCTTCTGAAGAGAAAGCAAACAGGTAACACAAAAAATGTGCAACACATGTAACTTCAGCTCCATCACCATTACGCATGAAGCCAATCACCATTTACCAGAACATTTATTAGACAAGTGGTGAAGAAGATGGAGGTAGTGGTACATGTACTTGAAGCACACATGCAGGAATTTGTAATGCATGTAAATAATACGTTAACTTACAGCCACTAATATGACGGATTATAACTGGAAGGCATACATTGTACGTCGCAATTTTCAAATGACACCTCAAGTATCAAAGCACTGAGAAAAGAAAATCCATATCGGCTTCTAGAAAAATCCAGTGATATGGTGTATACACTTTTATGATACACCTCACTGATATGTACTGTTAAGTACACGAGATAGAGCTCTATCTTGTAGGTATTCAGGATGATGTTGGGAAAGGGGCATCAATGACACTATCCCAACTCAGTAAATTTATCGTGTGGCCAGAAGTAAGTAATGTATTTATTATCTTTAAAGTGATTTCTCTTTCACTATGTAGATAATCGCAGCTGTTATTATGAATAGGTATGCAATAACCTGGGATGAGGCGAAAACGTGCTATATGAACCAAACACTACCCAAGTAGTTTTTACATGATGCGCATGTTTTGATTTACACAGCCATGTATTATTCTGATGTCATAAATAACAAGTAATTAAACTATACTTCATACACATCTGAAAAAACCGTATTTTATATTAAATTACTCGGGTGAATAATAGGGCCTGGTGTCCATTGGCAATGTCCTATAGCGCGCATGCGCTAGCCATTACCAGGAAAACTGGTAATCCCCTCTCTAGCATTTCCTCGTTCCAGACCGTCGTCCGTAAATTTTCAAAAAAAAAATTTATATCGAAGTATACCAAGTTTCTTGGTAATGGCTAGCGCGCTAGGACCTGGCCAATGGACACCAGGCCCTATTTAATTTTTCATGTCATCAAAGCGGTTCAAAGGTTCAGGAGCATCGTTTCGTAAAGTCAAACGTCAGCATCTGCACAATACTCAATCTCAAGACCAGAGTTCATTGTTGCAACGTGTGTCATGAATCAAGTTCTGGCCGTCACCACGCCACTATCAGTACATCTGCAGAAAATAGGTATCGACCTCATGAAGGCGATGAGCCTCGTGGACGACATTATTGCGTGCCTTGACGAAATGCATTCAAGTGATGATTCTTTTGCTTTTGCTATTGTATGGAAAACGGTAGAATCACTGGCAGAAACAGATGATTCCGATCTCAAGCAGCCACATCTTGCTACCTCAGGCCGTGCGAGGCGCTTAAACTTCATTGTCTGATTGTTGCACTGACTGTGTGTCACTAAAGCATTCGTGCGCATTTATCATATCTGTTGTGTTGCCATAATTTACAGATAAAATCTTAAATTCATGCCGTAGTCGACTGCATGCTGTGGACTTGCTCTAGGTACACTTCAAGGTTTCCCTTAGGATAGAGTGGAAGTATCATGAGTGGAAAGCCATCTGGTGAGTCAAGACACATTCCAATCACGATGTTGGAATGCTTGAAAGCCTTCATTTGACAGCATTCGTCAAAGAAATCCATCATATCAGATTGTGAATATAATTCTATAGGCAGCATTCATATAATTAATTGCAATCATCAATAATATATCATAACTAATCATTTCCTTTTCCCATGCATGTAACATGTTGTTTGAGGATGAAACATACATTGTTTACACTAGGACTGCATTCAACTTTTTCTCTGTGACATGCACATAGAAATTTAATCATGCATGGATGAAGCCACATAAATCACAAATTAGAAAAATGCAAGTTCTATGTACATGAATTATGCCAAATTGGCAATTAATATACCAGGTAACTCGATGAAATTAAATGTTTGCATTATGATGATTTGTAACCATTTATTATTTTCCCTTCCATTTAAAAAATGAATGGCCAAGGAACATATCGATTCACTTATTACAGCCCTCCCATAGTCTTGAATATATAACTGTACAGTTCATACTACTAGTAACAATCAATGGAACAGTAATCCATTTATTCACTAGCACACCTTTTACTATCTTCACTGTAACAGCTTCAAGGTTCCCATCTATTCTAATCATAGTCATAGCTCCAGAAAAAAATTCCAAACTCTCCTATGCATGGTGCTACTGGTTGGGTGAATGAAAAGAATAATCTGACTCACGTTCTTCACCAGGTCAGTAGTTTTAGCTGCTGCTGATCTACCAATTTATCAATGAATAGTACCCAATAGTGTTCAATATCAGTTTGGCTCAATTTAATTGGTTCCAAAGAGCCACCATGATATGCAATGCAGCATCCTATATGGGTTTTATGTTGAAAGAATCACATACATTAAGAAATAAAACTTCCATGCCTAGTTTAATTTGCTGTGCCCCTATATTTGGGATAGAATTCTGTCTACTGAAGTATGAAATGATGTACAGTCTATGTGAATCATTTCTACTGTAATGCTTTTCATTAACTAGCCTTCTTCTTGCACAATTGGTAATTGCAACAAGCAACAGCAATTAATAGAAGGATGAGGAATGCAGAGGTCGATAAAGAAACTCCATTTGCTAAAGAGCTCAATTTCCATCCTGAACATTGAACCAAACCCAACGTTAAGAATACTATCATCTTTAACCAAATGGTCAAATATCATTCATCCCTAACCCATCCACAAATAAATATGGTGTATTTTGAAATGGCATTAAGTAATGATTCTATTGATAGAATAAAAGTGTTAAACATTACGGCAACTTGCATTCTAAATAATATATTTTAAAGCTTTACTCTGCATGGAAAAAGTCTATGACCCCAGCACAGTGTGAATAACAAATGGTAATAGAATACACATCTTTTTAAATTACGTGAGTTGGTAGATGTAGGAGGGAGCATTCATGCTAAAAATGTAAATTGAATAACATTGTATTTGCAAACATCAACGCTGAATTTTGGCATACGTGAAGCTGATGGATTCATTGCTGCAGGTGTTATAAGATGCATCACACTTACAACAGCTGGAAATAATGATATCTCACCACCTCTTTCAATATCATAAACCTGATAAACATATCTCCCAGCATTAAATGTTGCATTGCATGATTGAAATATAGAATTGTTATTGTAACATTTGAAAACCGTTGAAATGTTATGCAGTATGTAATTCCATTAGCCACATTTGTAAGATTAATGAAGCAGCCGATTGCTTGTGAGCCTGGATTAAAGATGCATGCGATGATAGCCCCAGAAGCAATGCTGACATTTACAGCACTCACGCTGTGTGTACCTATACAGAAATACAGAAATATAGAATTAAAGTGCAATGCCAATAGTCTGTACGTATTTACAAGCTTTAGGTTCTTACTATCTGAAGTGTTAAAAACAAAATATCCGTAGCTGTTGTAAGAAATGATGGTGAGATTGAAGTGTTGATTAGGATGCAAGGACAGCGTGAACTTGTGTGGCAGTGCTTCATTTGAAGGCAAAACGTAGGTAATCAGATGAACCAGGTCTCCAAATTCGGATTTATAAAATATACTGTAACTGCAAACTCCTGATTGAAACTGCAAAGGAATAGTTATGAATACAAATAGATGTTGACAATGCCAAACAATGGATGGCACACAATGGTGTGACCATATGCAATAGTACCAACACACATACAAACATTGCATTGGCTGCGTGGGGGGGGGGGGGGGGGGGGGGGTTAAAAATAACAACAAAAAATGATTTAAAAAAAGTGTTACTTTGAACAGTAATCACATTTATTTCAGATTCCTATGTGAAACAAGTATGCAAAGCAGAAATTAGGAAGTACAGTTTACTTACGGTACTTAGAACTACAGTCACATTATCTGTTGATGACTTCGGAAATATCAAGGAGGTAATAATATTCTCATTTGATATGCTTGATGGTGGAACTGTGGAGAAGAAAAGCATACTGTTTGAAATCTCAGTTATGCTTAGTTAGTATATGTGTATGTAAATCTTCATGCTCTCATCTTGAAGCAACATGCAAACATGACTACTTAGGCTTTTATCTGGTGACTGACTGATTTGTATCATTACATAAAAATACATGTTATTGCTATTTGTGCACAATATCACAGAATTGTTTTTCTAAACTAAACGGGTCTTGTGCCTGCAAGGAAATATTTTGTCTATCTAGCCTCCCTTCCTTCCACATTCTGTCTGTTTGATGCTTAATTACCACCAGGTATCTGCAATCGTCCAATAGATGTCTTTGATATTGTGCCCTGACATTGCGGTATAACAGTTACATTCGTTTGGCTGCATTGATCTAAAGTGTCGATGATCAGTTGTAAATTTGTCACCGTCTCATTGTACGCTACAGCCCCTTTTCTATCCTTAATCAGAACAGTGTAGTTCAAATATGACCCAGTTTGTTCTCCATTTGATGGGATCCAATAGAGTTGGATAGTACCACTGCCAATATGTGTGACTGTCAAGTTCAGTGGAGGACCTAACAACATGAAATATTCTTAACACAAATGATTACACTATTGTTCTGAAACCTAGTACTCGTAGAAGTGCAGGAACGCTATACAGCGTTTGAGATGTTGATGGTGAGCTGTAATAACAAGTGACTGCTGCTTCATCAAATGCATAAGAGCCTGGTATCATTAATGTTGACTCTTCTCCTGGATCAAAGGTGCTTGGATTTGTACCTGGACTATTAACTCCTAATCGCACAGGATCCTGTCCATTAATATGCCAAAATATCTGCGCTATCTCATCAATAGAGCAAAAGAAATTTGCAACTGAGCTATAACATGTTGTTATTCCCGTCGGATTAATGATAATATGACATGTTCCTGACAAAAGAAATTATGACATGAATCTCATTACACGGGCACAGTATGAGTTCTAAAAATGGTAGCATACATATGCAAATGAAAACGACTGATTTTTACAAACTGACCAGGTTGCACTAGAGTCCAAACGAAGCAAATTGACCAGCATCTGTATTTTTAAACAAGAAACAAGAATTTTAGCAAGCTTAATGTTTTAAAAGACCCATATGGTTATCGTTGCACACTCCGGATATAAATGTTTCAATTGTATTCGATCGCACTATACTAATTATAAGTGTATGCGTCATGGGCTGTGTGCGCGTGCCCCACTATAGAGTGGCCGATTATTTACAGTGCTTAACCGTCTGCATAAGACAAAAGGCCATATCAAATAAATAAAGTGCACAAATACAGTACATGGAAAGTAACCACAAATCATCATGACATTTACATAATCTCTACCCTCACTACCCTGACAGCTGTATGCTCTAAAAGACATACGTAATACATGGTACATGATTTAAATGGATGCCCAACACTGCAGGTTACATGTCAGCCAGGCAAATGTTCTGCCGTTACACCAATGACATCATAAGTTTTATATATAGTTCGTCTGAGCGATTGAGGGGTGCAAAACACAAATTAGATGACACCATGACCGTAGTTTGTTGTTCTTGTTGAGAGCATTACAATTATTATTTTTTTTTTCAGTGGAGTGTAGGGGGAAAAGTAAGAATGAAAGTGGGAATAGTGGAGTGTGGTTAAATAAGTAAATAAATTAATCCCTTTTTGGATATTTGTTTCTTGCAGCACGAAGGCCGCACTGCATATAGCAACATAGTATTGTTTGTGGAGAATAGGGCATGATGTGCCTCATCATCGCGATTCTACATGTAAATAAAGCGGGAGGACGATAACTATTCACATGCGATCTGTCCATATTGTCCTATAAATCTGCAGAGAACGATTAAATGCACCAACATACCAGCATCAGTTGCGCCAAACGTGTGTAGTATCTCATGAACCTAATACGTATGTGTGGAGCTACCACATGTTACGCCATATATGTATAAGCATTCGCTCATTAATTTCCTAACCGGGCCGGAGGCGGGGGGGGGGGGGGGGGGGGGGGGGGGGAATGTTACTAATAGGGCGCATCCTCCTTCCAAAGCTTTTGGTGCTGTAAAAATTATTATTATTATTATACATGAAATGTGAGGTTTTCACACAGTTTTAAACAATAATTGAGTACTTTCAGTGAAAATGAATGCTTAAATATTTATTAGTTTGGGTAAGCGGGGGGGGGGGGGGGGGGGGGGGGGGGGGTCGTCTTGCCCAATTGAGCGGCGCCTATGCGATATGAAAACTTCACATTCTACACATCAAGTTTTGTTGGAGCAGATTAATACATGTATGTTTGCCCTAAGCAGAGATAGTTTTGTGCAAGGTGCATATTGCAAAGAAAAATTCAAGATGGAAGTACCTAAAGTCTCCTTGTTTTGGAATAAGTTAATGCAAGTCGAATTGGGCTAAATAGTACGTATAGTAACATACTTGAGTGCGAATTGTTGTGCTGTATTCTCGTGTGCACGTGCGCTAGTTGAGAGGCTATAAGGGGTGTGATAATAATGCCGAATGACGAAATTATCTTGTGGTGGCGTGTGCAGAAAGTGGCCGTTTCTGTAGACGGAGGGGGAGGGGACCTGGTCTCAATTTTGGAATTTTTGTGATGGCGTCTGGCATCCCCCTTCCACCCCCACCTGCCCCCCGAGAGTGGAGTACAAAAACTTCAAGAAACATTTACGTACATGTATGCATTTTGTTAAGGCTGTTTATTCAGTTGTCACCGAAACGGTAAATTACATCCCTAATTGTTTCGCCATCAACCACAACTTTACCAGAGATCATGAATTCAATAGAGGGATTGGAAGCTGTAGCTACATGTCACATCCTTTTTCGCACAATTCTGATAGAGCCACCAGAACGATGGATGTACAGTGCATGCATGTCCAGAAATTGTGGACATCAGTGCATAACTCGGCTTGGAATTGGGATTAAAAAATTCTGATTTCATCGTTAAACTCACCAGACACTTTAGAGATTTATTACGTTATTAAAACAGCTAATTAATTTTAATATATATTTATTGTTGACATTTTCGCCTTTTAATTAATTAATTGTACGTCTGTACGGTAGGGAAGTTAGGTGAGGCCGTTGCTTTTACATAAATCCTGCCAAACTAAGGCTATCGTCGATTTTAGTGATCTAACCATACGCATGCGCGTCGGTCATACGCGTTAGATTGTAACTCGTGCCCCTGCCATTTATCCTTCCAGAGGTCACATGAACTGTTATTTAACTATGTTATTGTTACGGCCGGATATCGTGCGTCCTGACTCAACTGACGTTCCTACTATCTACTGGCGTGTGAACAGTTCTTCTCTTGACGGTGCGCTCCTTTTGAATTTCATTACACAAGGACCATTGTACGAGCCGTTTATTCGTATTGGCCTACTCCGACTGAAGTCGAGAAAGGTTGTTTTCCCATAGTTATTTATGGTTTTCCTAATAGCTGTTAGAATCAATAATTGCTGGAATCATATAGGTGGCTTTCGTTCTTTTGGGTATAGTACTAGTACCGTATAAGCTAGCCTCGTCCCCAGGCCGTCAATTTAAGTTTAGGAAAAAAGACGGCCTGGTAGCTATTGCCACTATTTAATACTTTGTACACTCATGTAGCAGTAACACTAGATGATGGTTCCTTGTTTTCTCAGGTCACTTCATGTGTAGGTTATGCACTATCACTTCAACAGCTAGTAAAGTGCTACCTATACACCTGAATACACATATACACCACCCACAGACACAGAGCTAAAGAAACAATACAAGTGCTACTTTTAACATTGATGCATGGTTGCATGTAGATTACATACTGGTATGAAGGTTGGTGATCATGACTCACATACACATACACAATGGCCAAAGGTGTACACAGTCCCCCTCCCCATCACTGTCCCTTTCTTCCCATCACTTTCCCCTCCCCATCACTGTCCCCTCCTTCCCATCACTGTCCCCTCCTCCCCATCACTGTCCCCTCCTTCCCCCCTCCTTCCCATCACAGTAGGTATTCCAGTTGTCTGGAACAATCTTTCTCACTAGCCCTCAGGGTTGGGAAAAGTTTACATAAAACCCACAACCAATAACCCTCCTAATTAAATAGGTGGTACAAATGAAACCACAAAGACCTGAGTTACATGTACCAGCTCTTTGGCCTTCTACAACACATTTGATACATAAACATACAAACTTGTGACAACACCAAACATGTACATAGCCAAATACAAATATGTCACATAGTCTGCATATTCAGTAGGCATTAAATGACCACACAAAGCTTTCCATTTGAGTTTGTCACCTGGAGGATGGCTGGCAGTCCATGCCACATTGTTCATCAAGGTGGGTCCAATCCCTGGCCCATACCAGGTGGTCTCCACTGAGCCTGGAACCTGAACTGCTGGCAGACTGCCTGGGTCCTTACACTTCACTAACACTCAAGAGGAGTTCTTTTTAACTGACCAGATTGGGGGGAGGAGGGAATACCTTGAGAGTAGTGGGGGAAAAACAATAACATTATGTGATGGGGAGGAGGGAACAGTGATGGGAAGGAGCGGACAGTGACAGGAAGGAGGGGACAGTGATGGGAAGGAGGGGACAGTGGTGGGAAGGAAGGGACAGTTATGGGGAGGAGGGGACAGTGACAGGAAGGAGGGGAGCATGATGCGGAGCAAGGGGAACAGTACAGCACAACCAAATGGCTGACCATCTCTTGAGCATTGTTTTCTACATCGTCATGGTGTAGTCCTGAGTACCTTGGTGGCCCCCACCATTCTTACTGCAATGATGAATGTTGAAGGTGGGCCAGCCAACAGGATTGATCTGCTCATTGTAAGAATACAGGTAAAGATCTGAGTGTTGGGGAGGAGGTGGAGTGGGGTTGTGGTGTTTGGCATAGCAATACTTAAAAACAACAGCACAAGCACATGTTACAGAGACAAGATACCAACCATTACCCTGTACAAGCTTCAAAAGTCACTGCAAAGCTTAACCCCCTTACAACCCAATTCTAAAAGCTGTGTGTGCCTTCATCTGTGTTAAATTTGCAGCTGCATTGTCTCCCTCTCAGCCCAGGATACCGGCTGAGCAGTTGAAAATGTTTCTACACATGCCCATAACTACCTATGCATGAAAAATTATATACATGCACATACATGTATAGCATACATGTACACGCATTACATACATACATACATACATACATACATACATACATACATACATACATACATACATACATACATACATACATACATACATACATACATACATACATACATACATACATACATACATACATACATACATACATACATACATACATACATACATACATACATACATACGTACATACATAAATACGTACGTACATACATACATGCATACGTACATACATAAATGCGTACGTACATACATACATACATACACATACATGTATGTACGCATGCACACGCACGCACACATACATTACATTACATTACATTACATATGTACATACATGCACCTTAACTTCTACGTTTCCATCACATGGCCTAATTGCAAGACTGGGAGAACGGGTCAACACTACATGTACATCATCCCATTGACTATCTTGCATATCAGACTACTCCATTATTTGTCCGAGTTGGCATTGGAAATACGGGGTAGTGGTTCTAAATGCCAGTCTTGAATCAAAAACTGGACAATGTGTCAGAGTTTATGCTATAACAGACAGCCCTTATAATACAGGGTAGTTGGCTTCAAGCAGTAGCGGATTGGGGAGATGTTGCCATAGATAATAGCTTTCAGGTCTGGAAGGTCGCTGTCAGCTCCTAGTAACCCGGACGAGAAGATCGCTCGCTCGTAGATCCGCCACTGCAGAGGGAGCCAAAAAGAAGACATCCAAGGTTGAAGGGAATAATTTGTGTAAAATAAGTTACGTAGCCATAAGTCGTCGCCTCAGATCACACGTGATTATAATTGGGCACTGTTCTTATATGGCTTGTCCCTGTCGCGCGTATCGTATATACCATTTTGTGATTGTCCGCTTCGAATTCTATAGTACGACGACATTGACAAATGTGGATATGCACACACGCATATGGAAAAGTAGCAACAGAAAAGGAACGTTAATTTCCCAGCTGTCATACTCATAGCGCCACCACGTGGTCGAATATAAAAAGCTATAGGCCTCTAGTGGCCTTACTTATACACTTAGCCTTCAGTGATGCCTTAGTTTTTCAGAAAAAAAACACACGTAGTTTAATACGTATCATGTTTATCGAATAGACCTAGGACTACTCCGCGTTTGACAGACCATAAACTTCAAACGGCCTAGTATCGAACCAAAAACATGCGCTCCTATATAGTCCCAAACTAAGAACATACCAAGTTTGCGTACAGTTAAGTTCCTTACTTCCAACGCGGCCAGAACTGAACGCCCCAATTTACTGTCACGGGCGTTTGTTAATTTTTTAATATATTCAGCTGAACTAGGTACCCTCATGACCAAAAGTGCCCCAGGAACCCAGGGGAAGAAGCCTATGGGCATGATAACCTGGTAGAAAGTTACCTTGATCATATTAGCATCATCTGAAATGAGTCAAACAATGCCTTCCTATCTTACATTCAGAGTAACAAAAAAGAATAGTGATAAAAAATCATTATAAAAAGCAATTT
The DNA here is from genome assembly GCA_013339895.1 of Ephydatia muelleri. Taxonomy (NCBI): domain Eukaryota; kingdom Metazoa; phylum Porifera; class Demospongiae; order Spongillida; family Spongillidae; genus Ephydatia; species Ephydatia muelleri. The sequence continues at coordinate 7,854,803 of JABACO010000003.1, read as the reverse complement.
TCCATACATCTCTATGGAGGAGTACTAATCCTTAAGAGGAATCTCGCAGCAGTGGCTGAAAATTCCATCAACCTGGCAGAGTGATAGCTTATCATGTTATCCATCATGGGGCTTCTTTCAAACTTAAATAGCAACTTTCCCTGATTTATGGTATTCAAAAATGGACTTTACCCCATACATTTCTATGGACGCGTGCGCGGGAAATGTGACGGACGTTTGCAAAATTGGCCATGCAGGAATTGCTAATGAGCGTCCGAAATTTCTCGCAATGGTATATGTATAAGCACACCATATGCATGCAGTAACACTTAGTCTAGTACTCATGACGGATACAAATGACTTTATATACATGCACGCTGCCACTGGGTGAACCCCCGGCCCCTCCAGCTACATGTGGATACCGATGAAGGATGGGGAAGAGGGGGCGGAGCTTACAGAGGACGTACGCGATACTGGTGGTAAGTGGCTAAACGCTAATATGTTATTGAGTCGCATTTATGCGCCTTCGGCCGTTAAACGTCACTAATTACGTGACGCATTTATGCGACTACGGCTGGTAATTGCTTAAGGTATTGAGAAGGATCTTGCACCTGCTGCCACTAGGGGAACCCTCCTCCAGCCACATGTGGATACCGATGATGAAGAATTGGGAGGAGAAGGGAGCAGAGAGAAGTGAGGATGAGTTGGGAAGGGGGGAAGGCCGGGAAGAAGGGAAGGTCTCCTCCATCCATGGCCAAGGCAAAGTCGCTGTACATGACACCTATTCGATTCAAGGTTCGAGTCATCCTGGTGCTGTGGTGATGACAGGGCTGTTGGGAGGAGCTACGTTTGTGATAGCTCTGGTGAGCTTGGCCTATTTTGTGGAGCCAAAGTGCCCATGGGTCACACTAAAACTGGATTTGCAAAATGGACCTGGTATCATTCATTCTCATTTTCTTCATACACTTTACATGACTGTATTTAATTAATAAATGCATACTACATAACTGTGTGTGTAGAACACATTATATGTTCTCTTGCTAGAAATATGGGTAGTAGTTGCAGAAATCTGTGCAGTGGTAATTTATAATGTTACACACACAAATCATAACCCAATAAAAGTTACAACAAGGTGGTAGCTACAGACGTCTGAAGCATTGTTTTTATTATATCATCAGTGGTCAGCATCAGAGGTGTTTGGTCTTCATCGTTCACAGGGCTAGCATCAATGACTCGTGCAGATAGAAGGTGTTTTACACAGTTGCTGCTATTTTTCTTTGCAGCCAGATGTAATGCAGTATTACCATCCTGCAGTGGTTAGACAGTTTCATTACAAACAACTAACACATTACTTACACAATTAAAGAGTTGCTCCACCATGCACTTGTACTAAATGGGTTATTACATTTACAATGGGGACCTGAACACCATTTCCATTCAAGTTCATTTGAGCTTCAATACAAAATGCTAGTGGCCATGCAATAGAATGTTTTTCAAAGGAATATCAAATGCAATTGCTAAGTAGATTGGACCAATCAATGGTTCTCATGTTTCTGAGTTCTTTTACACACGGGAACTTCAATGATTAATTGTGATACTGCACTCACCTTACCCTTATGGTTGACCTCAGCACCCTTTTGCAATAACAAAGTTACACACTCATCATGCCCTCCACTTGATGCTATCATCAGTGCAGTCTGTCCACTCTGAAGGGAAAAGTACAAGTATACACGTCATGATGTGATGACAATATAATCTATAAATATGAAACCACTATTACCTCACCAAACTTACCCTCCCAATAAGTGGCCCTAGGGGAATATCCTCTCTGGCTCAATAATGCATGGATTACCACTAATCATGTAAGAGATGCTTTGCATAAAAATGTAGTCATTGTGTGAATGCATATTAATATCTACATGAATTTGTACTTCAATCGTGATTGGAATATTAGTTTGTACTTCAATCGTGATTGGCTAGACAATGCCAAACTCCTCAAGCTCAGTGATGCTCATCAATGCCATAAAGGCCAGCCTTATTGTGCACAAGGTTATATTTCCTGAAGATGCACAAATGCAAGCAGTATTGTCAAATTGTATGGATGAACTAAGTGTACACACTCAAAAGTAGAGGTGAAATTGACAACAACATTTAAATGACAGTTGCAAATAACTGACTTGATGTGGAGCATGTATTTTGTGTTATTTGACAATGAAATGATTGGTGTGTTAATTGACCTAGTTATGGAAAAAAGTCAGTATATGTATGCTGGATCGAACCCTTCTTGTACTAATAGGCTGTAATTTACAATGGATTGTAGGGGGATGGAGGGAAACCACAATTAATAAATCCCTGTGGAAAATACATCCCTCTGAATATTATTAATATCTAATTATAGGATTTGCTCTCATACCCATGTATGTTCTTAAATGGAATTACTCATTGTCAAGACTCAGTAAGCTTCTGTTCTATTACAGTAAAATTATCACGTATAACCCCCTCCCCTCCACCCCCAACGTGAGACCCTGAAAAAAATGGCTAGTTTTTAAAATGAGTATATCTCCTGAACCATGAACGTTGCGACCTACCTTTTTCAAAGTCTTGTTGTACTACCATTCCTTTCCTGAAATAATATCGTGTTTGGAATCGCACAAACAAGGTCTGAAAACATATCTAGTTCAAAACAGTCATATCAATTGAACCACTCATCTCCGAACATGGAATTTCGGTGTATATATCATACAAACACCGTTCAACACATGGGGCATGTTAGTGTTCCATTTACCTTGTAATTTTACGCAGTAAACATTAACAACATAGTCAGTCCACATCGCTCCGCCATTTCTTATTTCCCTTGACTAACCTAGGCCCAATTCAAACCATGTCTGCACGATAAATTTGGAATGGAAATCGGGGAGTGCGCTGATGAGATCGTATTCATAGCCCTGCTAAACTGAATTCCCTATTCATAGTATGCATCTGTGCACACTCCTGTCTGCACTCTGAATGTAACTGCCGCCTCATTTACATCTCTCATTAGTGAGGTAATGCCGCGCAGGCCGTGGGTCGGCATGGGGCCTAGGTTGGTCAATGGAAATAAGAAATGGCGGAGCGATGTGGACTGACTATGTTGTTTATAATGTTTATACTGCCATAAATTACAAGGTACATGTAGATGGAACAAAACCATGCCGCATGTGTTGAACGGTGTTTGTACGATATATACACCGAAATTCCAGGTTCGGAGATGAGCAGCTCAAGCAATATGGCTGTTCTGAACCAGGTATGTTTTCAGACCTAATTTGTCGTGAGGCATGTCAATGCAATTCCAAACAGGAATTATTTCAGGAAAGGAATGGTAGTACACCAAGATTTTGAAAAAGGTAGGTCGCAACCTTTATGGTTCAGGAGATACGATCGTTGAAAAAACTACTCACGTTGGGGGCGGAGGAGGGGGCTTATACGCAATACTTTATGGTACTAGGTTAATCTAAGTATAGAAAAACGTAAAGATAGTGCTTGCAATTGTATTGCAAATATCTCTTTGCGCATGTGTACGCATGCGCCGGATGGGCTCGAACATTTGCATGTGACATCGTGTGCGCACTTATATGTATAAATACTCTCTTTTTGTGTTTTTAGTCTGTCTGTACACGTGTTACTATATATCTATTGGCCACTGCTACATTGGCGTAGTCGGCCTAACGGAATGGCAAAACCGCTACTGTTGCCGGTGTCATAGGGTATACGGTCCGGCCCAATTTTCGGTCCGGCGGACCGTATTCCCTTAGGGAATACGGTCCCCCCCGGACCCAACTCCCTAGGGAATACGGTCCCCCGGACCGAGTTCCCTGGTTGTACAAAACCAATTAACCGGACTCAATTCCCTAGGGAATTGAGTCCCCCCCCGGACCGTACTCCCTGGTTTGAAGTATTTCCAACCCTTGCATGTAACATTTGGTTCGAAAAGCAAAAGCTGTAGGTCGTCAACTATGTATGCAGATTCAATTCGGTCTGTAACAGCACATTTGGTTCGAAAATCAAAAGCCACAATGATCACAGGTCGCCAACTATATACATGTATGCAGCTTCTGTAACACTGATTAACCTTTTTCTTCGGTCTGTCTTGTTACTATTTATATATGTTTCCATTTGGTTCGAAAAGGATCGCGTGCAGGTCAGCAACTATACATGCAGCACTGTTTATATTATCAAATCGTAGTGCAAACAAAGTAGAAAAAAAGATTAAAAAATTACAAATATATAATAGTTAACTGAACATAAGAGAGATGAGGGTACTGGATAAATCTCAATTTCGTACCTGTAAAAAAGAAAATAAAACTAGTACACTTCAACCATTGTTGTTTAGAGAATGATGCATAAGTGTTTTTCAATCATGTACATGATAAAAAGTGAATTTCACAGACAAATAACGCTGCTCATGTGCCCAGAGATTTTCTGCAGAGGGGGAGGAGGTAGGAAAAGGAAGGGAGATGAGAAGAGATACAGGGACACATAGCTTTAAGCTGCATGGGCCCTCAAAAACTTGGTACTTAATTAGCGGTTAAATCGACCTGGCACACTCTAAGTGTGACTGCATACTTCCTCTATACACCAGGTCCTGTGTGAGGAGAAAAAAAATGGGGAGAGAGGAATGAGTGGGGGATCCTAGTCAAATGAATATAAGAGACATGCTGATATATTGAGTGTACTCAATTTTGTACCTGTAAAATCAGCCAAAAAGTGAATTTCACAGACAAATATAAGCTTGGCGGCATCCGTTAATATTGCTTGTGTGCCCTGCATGTGTCTTTTTAGTCTCGAGTGTCACTGTGTATTAGACAAATAGCATTAGCAAGATAGCTACTTGTTGCTGTATATAATAAAAGCCATGCTCACGGAAGTTAAGGATTACTATAATAACTTACTGTTTTAGTGGTGTTGTATGGGCTGGATGTCTTTGTGTAGGTTTTAACGAAAAATCACATATCTTGTTGGGACAGCATCTCTTTGTTATATCCTCACATGTCTTGAAGCTGTCTTGCTTGTCTTTGTGTGCATGTCTTTTTGCGGTAAAAAGACGTTTCGTCATCTGAGGGTACATGTAAGTGCAAACACACTGACCTTAAATAAATTGATTCCCTCCAGTAGAAACACACAGTCGCCAAACCCTGTCTTAGAGGTGCATATAAATACAGGTGTATGTCATCTGAGGGTAAGTGCAAGCACACTGACCTATGAGAATACATGCATGGTCTCCAATCACCTTGGAGAGATGTGCATGCATCTACACCCTATAAGAATGGATATATCATGTGAGAGTAAGTGCAAACACACATGATACATGTATATTGACCTTAAATTAACACACAGATTCTCTCCAATAGAAACACATTGTCACCAGTCTTCCTCTGAGAGTTGTGCATTAGTAAGAATGCACCTTTGAAACACACTGAAAGAACAGTTTTACATCCTCCCCCTATTACTAGTACCCATGGGACCAGATGAATATAAGTCTTGGTATATGGGTTTGCAAAATGACGCAACAAGTTTAGAGCCAAGTAGAAACTTAGACTGCTAGAAAACACAGCAATTCATATGTTATCGCTTAATCTAAGTGACCAACACACTCGTCAGTTCACAGTAGTCTGTTCATTGACTGTGAAGTAAGGAAGGAGCGTTTAATAGACCAAACTGAGTAGAGCGCTACCGGGGTAACGGTCATGAAACGATTAACTGCAAATAGTATTTTAATCTTACCTGTACGTGTGATAATTAAATACAGCTACGAATCCGTTCAATCGTCGATATCAATCCTCACGTGGCGCCAGTATAGAACTTACTCGCTTCTCAGTCTTTCCATGCCTCCAGAGGGTGAAAACACTATGTATAGAATTGCTCAATAATTTTTATGCCCATACCATAGTACGGCTTCTATACCACTTATAAGTATAAAGTACACGAATAACAAGTCTTAATTAGCACCTTGCACCACACCATACAGTTTATCCCGCCCATGATTCAGGAATCTATACAGGGGACAGTAGAAGGAAAGATTGGGGTTCAGTGATCCACCCCAACAGTATGCCTGTTAGCATCAAGATCCTACCTGACCGATACTAGCAGACGCTACAGTGATAGGGGATATTAGTCGTAGTATCTGAAACTGGTATTAGGACGCGCAAGCGATGTTGGCTCATCTAGCTATAGTGTTCGGTTACAAAATGAAAAATGAAATCCCAACCATGTGTTCCAGTGTACACACATGTCAGTATATGTTGTATGAAAGCTTTCGACATGAACCATCGTAATTGCTGCATGGCTAGCACTCATGTACTGATACACATATAAAAATGCACTCACAGACAAGCTATGAGAGAAATGAAATGTGGTTATGTATGAATTGTAGGCACCAATTAAGCACAGCATTTGTCAAATAATATTTGATAATTGCGAGAATATACGAAATTCCTTATTTACATACTTTTAGTAAATTGGTGCCTACAAATCCTACATCACCAATTAAAAATATTATGACATTGCCGAGCTAAATTTGTGGTACACGTTCTGTCAATATACATGGTGCATGGTTTGCAAAAGGCAGATTAAACATATCTTAATAAATCACGTGCATGCGCGTCACGTACATGTACTAAGACTGAGAACAAGAAGGCCGTGGAATGGTATAGGTTATGTTATGAACGTCTGAGACTGAGCACTGTAAAAATTCTTATGTTTATTTATCGCACAGGTAGAGGCAGTCCAACACTTCTTGTTCGGAATTGCAATAGATGAAGGTTTTAAGGGCCCTCAAGCAAATACCCTTGCTTGAGATGTCCTCTACCCTGAGGTAAAGGATGTCAAAATCATTTGAGGTGACAAATAGGAATCTAGCTATTCTTTACATTGTAGCTAATGATCACGCTCCTGCAAAGGATGAACCACAGTCCAGAAACATCGTATGAACAATCAGCTATTCATTACATTAAACATCTGATGTCGTGAAAGAACTTCTATCTTGGTTTCATTATATAACTTCTGTCTTGAGTTTAAATTGCTTTCATTATATAAATTCTGTCTGGATGAACCACAGTCCAGAAACATCGTACGAACAATCAGCTATTCATTACATTAAACATCTGATGTCGTAAAAGAACTTCTATCTTGGTTTCATTATGAGTTTAAATTGCATATAAATTCTGTCTTGTGTTTATAAATTAGCTATAAATTACATGATGTCGTGAAAGAACTTCTGTCTTGGTTTTAAATTCTTTTTATTATAATATTATCAATTAGAACTTCTGTCCTGTGTTTAAATCGTTTTCATAACGGTTGCGATTTCGATGAGAATCGATTTCTCCTTTTACGTTCATTATCAATTAGAACTTCTGTCCTGTGCATGTCGATTTCGGTGAGAATCGATTTCTCTTTTTAATTATTCACGCTATAAACTGAGTCGTCAAAATCAAATCTCCATTCTATCAGGGAATTGAGTCCGCCTCCTCCCCCGGACTGTATTCCCTGGATGTACAATATTTTAGACGGACCGTATTCCCTAGGGAGTTGGGTCCGGGGGGGGACCGTATTCCCTAAGGGAATACGGTCCGCCGGACCGAAAATTGGGCCGGACCGTATACCCTATGACACCGGTAGTAAAGTCCAGTGTGGAGAGAAATTTGGAGCCGGGCCAGCGTGTCAAGTGTATCGTCCACTCGGGGTAGCGGATAGGCATCTTTCCTGGTAACCTCGTTTACCTTCCTATAGTCCACACAAAATCTTGTTGTCCCGTCTTTTTTCTTGACCAGTACTATCGGGGAGGACCATGGGCTATCAGAGTGTTCAATGGCATTCTTCTCCAACATATCTCGCAACATCTCCTTCAGTTCCTCCCTACGTGCGTGAGGGATCCGGCGGGGTGGGAGGTGCACTGGTTGAGCATTGCCAGTGTCAATGCGGTGTTGGAGCACTTTTGTATGACCTAGGTTCTTGGTGCTGAGTGAGAAAACATCTGCAAATTCCAACAACAGCGAAAAAAGTTATTCTTTTTCATCCTTATTAACATCATCCCCAACCCTCGATACCATTTCCCATAACATGCTTTGATCTTCCCGTGAAATGTTGAACTTTTCTGCAACAGTTGAGGTTTCTATGACTGGGTCCTGTTCCTGCAGTTCCATATGAGCAATCTCCGTCCCTTTCTTCAATACAACGATTTCTTCTCGAGGGTTGACCATGCGCACAGGGACTGGTTTGGCGTTAGGGCACACCACTGCATGAGCCACCATTACTCCATGTCGAGCAGAGGTATTGCCAGCCACAACCCATGTACCCTTCGCGACTGGTGTTGCCAGATCAACCATAAGTTCTACCTCACTCGCTGCTGGAATGACGATTTTCTCTTTGACAATAAGTTCGATGGGATTCTGCTGCAGTGGGCAACTCTGCATTTGAAGGGGAACGGCAAGATTTCTGTACGGAAGGGTGAGCCTCTTTGAACCACAATCAATAATACCATTATGGGCGTTTACAAAGTCCAACCGAAGAAATTGCTTCTACCATTATATCATCAGTGACTACCTTTTTGCATCCACTAACTGACAATGGAGAACCATGCATTTACTCCTCCAAGTCGTCTACCAGCCCATTGTTCAAGAACAAGTGTACAGTCACCTTGCACAATTTGTTCCCAGACGTCCCTTCGGATAAGCGACACTGCTGCCTCCGTGTCTATCACAAAGTCTACAGCAACAGCCCCAATAACTCCCCTTATGCGGTAACTTACTCCACTATTTACAGCGAGGGATGGTACGGTCAGCTTATCATCCTGAGCCTTTACAGGTCTTCTTCTCCCATGTGGCAGGCTCGTACCACTGAGGGACGGACGTTTCCCAGCATGATGCTATCGGCCCCGACTGCAAAAGCGTGCGACATGGCCTTTCTTCCCGCAACTCCAACAAACGATTGTCCTACGCTTCCCATCGTCATTCTCCCTGGTAGGCTTACTTGCCCCACGGTTTCCTAACCGTTCTATTTCTCCTATGAGCACCTCCACTCGCTGCAGTCTCTCGCACAGTGATTTCATGGTGGCTGTTAACGAGTCGCGCCCGTCGATGTTTCTGGACTGTGGTTCATCCTTTGCAGGAGCGTGATCATTAGCTACAATGTAAAGAATAGCTAGATTCCTATTTGTCAGCGTTAACACGTGTGCTTCGCAAGTATGACTCCAGTTCAATTACAGCCGTAGCCGCTTCTTCGACGTTTCGCGGTCGTTTCTGTTTAACGCTGAAGGCGACTTGGGAGTTTTCAATTTGCTCTAGAAACTGGTTCAGCGCCAGTCGCTCGCGCGCGTTTTCTGCTAGTTCGGGATACGCTTTATCTGCAAGCACTCGCACCGCGTCCCCAAAAGCTGCCCTATCCTCTTTGTTCTTGCGTTCAGCTCCACCATGTACAGCTGTCTTTTGCTGTCGGGATTGAAACGACGCTGTAATGCTTCTACGCACGTACCATAGTCCGCTTTAACGTCGTCTGGCAGCCTTCTGAAAGCCGTCTGAGCCTTCCCCGTTAGGCGCACCCGGCGCCATTTCAGCTTGTCTTCTCAACTGACCCATTTGTTAACGGCAGCTACACTTTCGAAATGGTCCATCCATTCCGACCAACCAGTGGTCTCACCGTCAAAGGGTTCCGGTGTCATAGGGTATACGGTCCGGCCCAATTTTCGGTCCGGCGGACCGTATTCCCTTAGGGAATACGGTACCCCCCCCCCCGGACCCAACTCCCTAGGGAATACGGTCCGTCTAAAATATTGTACATCCAGGGAATACAGTCCGGGGGAGGAGGCGGACTCAATTCCCTGATAGAATGGAGATTTGATTTTGACGACCCAGTTTATAGCGTGTATAATTAAAAAGAGAAATCGATTCTCACCTAAATCGACATGCACAGGACAGAAGTTCTAATTGATAATGAACGTAAAAGGAGAAATCGATTCTCATCGAAATCGCAACCGTTATGAAAACAATTTAAACACAGGACAGAAGTTCTAATTGATAATGTTATAATGAAAACAATTTAAAACCAAGACAGAAGTTCTTTCACGACATCATGTAATTTATAGCTAATTTATAAACACAAGACAGAATTTATATAATGAAAGCAATTTAAACTCAAACAGAAGTTATAAAATGAAACCAAGACAGAAGTTCTTTCACGACATCAGATGTTTAATGTAATGAATAGCTGATTGTTCGTACCATGTTTCTGGACTTTGGTTCATTCAGACAGAATTTATATAATGAAAGCAATTTAAACTCAAGACAGAAGTTATATAATGAAACCAAGATAGAAGTTCTTTCACGACATCAGATGTTTAATGTAATGAATAGCTGATTGTTCATACGACGATGTTTCTGGACTGTGGTTCATCCTTTGCAGGAGCGTGATCATTAGCTACAATGTAAAGAATAGCTAGATTCCTATTTGTCACCTCAAATGATTTTGACATCCTTTACCTCAGGGTAGAGGACATCCCAAGCAAGGGTATTTGCTTGAGGGCCCTTAAAACTTTCATCTATTGCAATTCCGAACAAGAAGTGTTGGACTGCCTCTACCTGTGCAATATAAGAATATTTACAGTGCTCAGTCTCAGACGTTCATAACATAACCTATACCATTCCACGGCCTTCTTGTCCTCAGTCTTAGTACATGTACGTGACGCGCATGCACGTGATATGTTTAATCTGCCTTTTGCAAACCATGCACCATGTATATTGACAGAACGTGTACCACAAATTTAGCTCGGCAATGTCATAATATTTTTAATTGGTGATGTAGGATTTGTAGGCACCAATTTACTAAAAGTATATAAATAAGGGATTTCGTATATTCTCGCAATTATCAAATATTATTTGACAAATGCTGTGCTTAATTGGTGCCTACAATTCATACATAACCACATTTCATTTCTCTCATAGCTTGTCTGGGAGTGCATTTTTATATGTGTATCAGTACATGAGTGCTAGCCATGCAGCAATTACGATGGTTCATGTCGAAAGCTTTCATACAACATATACTGACATGTGTGTACACTGGAACACATGGTTGGGATTTCAATTTTCATTTTGTAACCGAACACTATAGCTAGATGAGCCAACATCGCTTGCGCGTCCTAATACCAGTTTCAGATACTACGACTAATATCCCCTATCACTGTAGCGTCTGCTAGTATCGGTCAGGTAGGATCTTGATGCTAACAGGCATACTGTTGGGGTGGATCACTGAACCCCAATCTTTCCTTCTACTGTCCCCTGTATAGATTCCTGAATCATGGGCGGGATAAACTGTATGGTGTGGTGCAAGGTGCTAATTAAGACTTGTTATTCGTGTACTTTATACTTATAAGTGGTATAGAAGCCATACTATGGTATGGGCATAAAAATTATTGAGCAATTCTGCCCATAGTGTTTTCACCCTCTGGAGGCATGGAAAGAGAAGCGAGTAAGTTCTATACTGGCGCCGCGTGAGGATTGATATCGACGATTGAACGGATTCGTAGCTGTATTTAATTATCATAGGTACAGGTAAGATTAAAATACTATTTGCAATTAATCGTTTCATGACCGTTACCCCGGTAGCGCTCTACTCAGTTTGGTCTATTAAACGCTCCTTCCTTACTTCGCAATCAATGAACAGACTACGGTGAACTGACGAGTGTGTTGGTCACTTAGATTTAGCGATAACATGAATTGCTGTGTTTTCTGGCAGTTGAAGTTTCTACTCGGCTCTAAATTAGTTGCGTCAGGTCATTTTGCAAACCCATATACCAAGACTTATGTTCATCTGGTCCCATGGGTACTATTAATAGGGGGAGGATGTAAAACTGTTCTTTCAGTGTGTTTCAAAGGTGCATTCTTACTAATGCACAACTGTCGGAGGAAGACTGGTGACAATGTGTTTCTATTGGAGAGAATCTGTGTGTTAATTTAAGGTCAATATACATGTATCATGTGTGCACTTACTCTCAGATGATATATCCATTCTTATAGGGTGTAGATGCACACCTCTCCAAGGTGATTGGAGACCATGCATGTATTCTCATAGGTCAGTGTGCTTGCACTTACCCTCAGATGACATACACCTGTATGTATATGCACCTCTAAGACAGGGTTTGGCGACTGTGTGTTTCTACTGGAGGGAATCAATTTATTTAAGGTCAGTGTGTTTGCACTTACATGTACCCTCAGATGACGTACCACAAAAAGACATGCACACAAAGACAAGCCAGACAGCTTAAAGACATGACAAAGAGATGCTGTCCCAACAAGATATGTGATTTTTCGTTAAAACCTACACAAAGACATCCAGCCCATACAACACCACTAAAACAGTAAGTTATTATTGTAATACTTAACTTCCATGAGCATGGCTTTTATCATATACAGCAACAATAGCTATCTTGCTATTGCTATTTGTCTAATACACAGTGACACTCGAGACTAAAAAGACACAGGGCACACAAGCAATATTAACGGATGCCGCCAAGCTTATATTTGTCTGTGAAATTCACTTTTTGGCTGATTTTACAGGTATGAAATTGAGTACACTCAATATATCAGCATGTCTCTTATGTTCATTTGACTAGTATCCCCCACTCATTCCTCTCTAATCCCATTTCTTTTTCTCCTCACACAGGACCTGGTGTATAGAGGAAGTATGCAGTCACACTTAGAGTGTGCCAGGTCGATTCAACCGCTAATTATGTACCAAGTATTTGAGGGCCCATGCAGCTTAAAGCTATGTGTCCCTGTATCTCTTCTCATCTCCCTTCCTTTTCCTACCTCCTCCCCTCTGCAGAAAATCTCTGGGCACACGAGCAGCATTATTTGTCTGTGAAATTCACTTTTTATCATGTACATGATTGAAAAACACTTATGTATCATTCTCTAAACAATAATGGCTGAAGTGTACTAGTTTTATTTTCTTTTTTACAGGTACGAAATTGAGATCTATCCAGTACCCTCATCTCTCTTATGTTGTTAACTATTATATATTTTTATTTCTTTAATCTTTATTTCTACTTTGTTTGCACTACGATTTGATAGTATAAACAGTGCTGCATGTATAGTTGCCGACCTGCACGCGATCGTTTTCGAACCAAATGGAAACATAATACAAATAGTAACAACACAGACCAAAGAAAAAGGTTAATCAGTTGTTACAGAAGCTGCATACATGTATATAGTTGGCGACCTGTGATCATTGTGGCTTTTGATTTTCGAACCAAATGTGCTGTTACAGACCGAATTGAAACTGCATACATAGTTGACGACCTACAGCTTTTGCTTTTCGAACCAAATGTTACGTGCATGCAAGGGTTGGAAATATATGCATAATATTTCAAACCAGGGAATACGGTCTGGGGGGGACTCAATTCCCTAGGGAATTGAGTCCGGTTAATTGGTTTTGTACAACCAGGGAACTCGGTCCGGGGGACCGTATTCCCTAGGGAGTTGGGTCCGGGGGGGGGACCGTATTCCCTAAGGGAATACGGTCCGCCGGACCGAAAATTGGGCCGGACCGTATACCCTATGACACTGGCTACTGGCAAGTCGAAGTCGCCCCTGAAGATCAGCCGAAAACAGCTTTTACTACACGGAAGGTATGTACCAATTTAAAGTAATGCCCTTCGGTTTATGTAACGTGCCAGCTACATTCCAGCGACTGATGGATAGGGTATTGGGTGGTTTGAAATGGTCGAGTTGCTTGGTTTACTTTGATGATATTATTGTTGTGGGTCGTACATTTAAGGATCATTTGCACCATCTTAGCAAGGTTTTGGCGCAGTTGAGGGGGGTAGGGCTCAAACTGAAGCCAACAACGGGTTGCATTTTTGGGTCATATAGTATCAGCTGAGGGAATCACTACAGACCCGAGCAAAACCGACGCTGTGTCAAAATGGCCCACCCCGCTAAGCAAGGAGGTACAACAATTTTTAGGGCTGGCAAACTACTATAGGCGGTTTGTCAAAAATTTTGCGTCTATCTCGAAACCACTGCACCGTTTGACGGAAAAAAAACGTTCCCTTCGATTGGACAATATACTGTCAGAATGCTTTTGACGAATTGCGTAAATGCTTGGTTTCCTCCCCAATTCTTGCCTACCCAGATTACAACCGACGTTTTATCCTCGATACGGATGCGAGCGACACGGAGATTGGTGCCGTGCTATCCCAGATCAGCGACGAAGGGTCAGAATGTGTCATTGCCTACGCCAGCCGTTCACTAAGCAGACCGGAACAGAGGTACTGTGTCACTCGTAAAGAACTATTAGCTGTAGTATCGTTTGTACAGCAATTCCGACAGTACCTTCTTGGACGAGTGTTCACCCTTCGAACAGACCACGGATCGTTGGTCTGGATCCAGAACTTCAAAGAGCCTGAAGGTCAACTTGCACGCTGGCTAGAGAAACTTCAGGAGTACAACTTTACCGTTGTGCATCGTCAAGGATCTCGCCATTGCTACGCAGATGCGCTCTCCAGAGTTCCTTGCCGTCAGTGTGGTCGAGAGAATCAAAACGTTGAAACAAGTCAGGGTGACAATGCTGTGATTACAGGTATTGGCACAGTCTTATCGCCGTTCCAGACGTGTACTCCCAATGAGATGCGTAAAATGCAACTTCAAGATGAAGCTATAGGACCAGTCTACCGCAGTATTCGATCGCAAAACACCGCCTGCAGACGTATCCAAGTCATGGAGCTGGGAAAGTCGCGTCTTGATGCAGCACTGGGGCTCTCTCAACATCCAAAACGGAGTTCTTTGGAGAATATGCAGCGACAAGTGTCGTGATTACTTGCAGCTCGTATTACCCGCCAAGTTGCAGGTGGATACCCTTCGGGACCTTCATGAAGGTGCCATTGGTGGTCATCTTGGTGAAGAAAAAATGCTAAACAAACTCAAAGAGCATTGTTACTGGCCAGGATGTACCGAAGCATCAAAGATTGGTGCAGAACCTGCATTCGTTGTACAACAAGGAAGACAGCTGCTCCGAAAAAAAGGCGCCCCTACAATCATTACGAGCTGGGTACCCGATGCAAATAGTGTGTGAAAAAATGCCAAGCTGAACATAGAAGACAAAAGGCGTTATACGATGAGAGAGTCCATGGGAAACAATTCAGCCCGGTGATTTGGTATGGCTTCATTCACTTGCAGTCGCTCGCAGACGATCCAGGAAGTTACATCACCCCTGGAAAGGGCCACTGAAAGTTGTCGAATGCCTGGGCGAAAGCAATTACAAAATCAAAAGCCTTCAGGGTCGAAAGAAAACTCAAATCGTTCACTTCGACAGGCTGAAACCATGTGTGGCTTCTACCGCTGAGGATCGACAAAATAGTAGACCGCCTACAACGCCCGAGGCTCAAATTGATCGTCAACCAACAGGAAAACATGTAGAGCTGCTGGACAGCTATGACGACGAGCCAGTGGCAGAAGAACCAGCCCCGGAAGCTGCCCCCCCCCTCCACCGCAAGAAATTAACATTCAACCACGGTACCCAGTACGAAACAGACACCCTCCGGATCGCTATGGAGCCTACGTGGAACACTAAAAGAGAGGAAGCAGTGTAATGCAAATATCTCTTTGCGCAATGTGTACGCATGCGCCAGATGGGCTCGAACATTTGCATGTGACATCGTGTACGCACATATATGTACTTTTTGTGTTTTTAGTCAGTCTGTACATGTGTTGCTATATATCCTTTGGCCACTGCTACACAATGATTTTGGGACAGTAATAAGATCTCCAGAGATAGGTATCCAAAGACCTTTCATTTGATAGGGTTTGGTAGTTCACAGCAACACTCCTACCACAAAACCAGACAATCCTGCACCATTGTTCCCTCTCAATAGGCAAGATGACATAAACTGTTGCATAGCACTATGCAGGGAACCTACAACCATACAGTTGTTTCATTCCAGTCTTAACAATACTAATCAGTCCAGTTGCAATGAGCATAACTACATTATACAACCTATAGATCGTTATTGCAAAAGGGACCTAACATACCTATTTATAATACAAATTTCAAGTACACATCCTGTACAAACAATAAAAACGTAATGCTTGTGTAGAAATGTATGGCTAATTAAAAATTAACTGCCTTACAACTCCGTGATTGATAGACAATTCTCATTGAGTAAGAATCGCTGTGTAGAGGACTATAGGTTTCTGTTCACTGCAATGATCCCATATGCTAACACACAATGTAACCAGCTTACAATATAAACTTGTGGCTGGGGTAAAAGACTTACACACATTTGGGTGCTGGTCCTCTGGTGTTAGTTATTTGGGGCATTAAATGATGTGATGTATCTGATAATCATCACATTATTCAATTAAGGCTTGAAACCTGTTAATTTAGAAAAAATCGGTTGTAAGAGGTTATTAAAATTAAAAACCGGTCGGGTAAGGTGATTGTTTAAAAAAAATAACCAGTCGGTTGAGGTCGTTCGTTTTAAAACAACCGGTTATTGCCGGTTTAACAGTTAATTATCGATTATTTATGCATAATCGATGGGACCAAAAGTTAAACCAGCACAACCTTGGGCTTTGCCACATGGGAAGAAAGATGGTCTGCGGCGTACCCCTAGTGTCCAGCAAAGTCACCCTTCTGGATAGTTTTTCAAGTTTTCAAATTTTCCGTGAACTCCAAAGAGTGTCCTTACGCATGGGCTATCCATCATAAAGTTATAGGGTACTGAATTTATAATTAGCCATACATTTCAATTCAAGCGTTACTTTTCTTTTGCTTGTCCTGTAAATTTTGATAGTATCATAGGTGATTTTGCTGGACACTGTTAATATAATAAAGTTACTGTAAGTGTCACCAATTCACCATGCATACAACGAAGAGATGAATCTCTCCATTGTTCGCTTTCGTCAGCTTATTGTTTTCTCGTGCCCAGCATTATTGGTAGATGTAAGATGGACGTGATGCCACTTGCAACTCCTCAATAAAATATCAACCGGTCGGTTGTGGTTGCTTAATATTTTAACAACTGGTTGAAGCGGTTATTTAGCTGAAATAGAACCAGTTGAGGCGGTTATTTAATTCTGGCGATCAGTTAACCGTCGGTTAACTGGTTAACCGGAGCTCCGGCACAACCAGTTTCAAGCCTTATACTCAATGCCTCGAAAAACTAGGTAAATTAAAAATGCAAGCAACTTGCACTATACCTGCTTTTATACAAAGGCACATGTCAATAAGACAATGATTGAGTATGACATTGTACTCTCTGGTTACTTCATAACAAGAGTCAGTCTCGACTTCCATCTAGGACAAACAAATTTGTGCTAATATGAAAGAATTGACCTTCAATATGACGTTAACATAAGATATCACTGGAAACAAGGACAACAACAAACAACAAAATATTTGTACCCTCCTTTATTACACAATATGGTTGGCCATTAAATGTCTTTCTCATGAAATTTTAAGAAGCTTTGCACAGAAACATTCACACAATAACAGCTGGCTTATAGTGAGGCACACATTTAAATGACTCATAGTAACCATATACATGTATGTACAGGTACAAAGACAATCATTATTATGTTATGCACAAAACCACTTCCACTATACCATTTTTACACAAAAGAAACAATGAATGAATGTAGTTTTTAAATCTCTTAAGCACATTACACAGTTGGCCGCATCCAATGTGCTGTTGTGCACAAAAACACTTCCACTATACCATTTTTACACAAAAAGAACATGTAAAACAGACAGTGATTGATTCTGACACTGCACTCACATCATCCTCATGGTCAACATTAGCACCATTTCCATTTATCAACAACAACTCTACACAATCCTTATGCCCTTGCCATGCTGCTGTAATCAGTGCAGTGTGTCCTTCCTGAAGAGAAGTACATGTCAATACAAAAATGAAACCACACAAATGCAAAGCCCATATGCACGTTTGCCTGCCTGGTGTAACAATTATGTGCTAAGATACACATAAATGGACAATGAGACTCACACACACATACCCCCCCACACACGTATATGTGCACGCACACACACACATAAACAAACACACACACAGAAATACATAGACACTCATCCATCGCTCTACTCTGGCCACTGATGCACACCTTAAAGCACACCTTAAAGTAGGCTGACACCAAGATAAAGGGAACTGAAGAAATGGCCATGTAAATGGAGGCCTTTTGCTAAATAACAACTCATCACTTACAAAAGGCTCAAAAAGGATTAGAGCACAAGGTCTCGAGCAGCTACATGTACTTAGCCAAGTGTGCATGGCAACAGATGGGTAGAGTAGGCTTTGATTAGAGTGAAACTGGAGAAGTGCACGGAGGAATGATAGTCGTCTTTCAATCGTAGAGTCATTACTGAAAGATTTTTTATCTCACACAGGGTAACATGCATACAGAAAGCATGCAAATGTACACAGACACACTGACTCACACAGGCAGACAGACAGACACACAAACAGGCAAACAGACACACACACACAAACATAGAAACACATGTGGCACTCATCTCTTGAGCATGAGTTGTATGTGTGTGTGTATGTGTGTGTGGAGAGATCGCTAATTGTTCACATCAATCTAGCTGGCAGTTTGTAAGTTCCAACAGAGCTGAAAGCCAAGACTTTGAACTTAATTCTTCTAATGCTATAATCTAGTGCAGGCCATCTAACTGCATGCTCGATCGATACATACGACCCATGGTTATTTTGGTATTTTGTGTACATGTGTACATGTACTTAATTGTGTTTGCACCTATACAACTGTACTAGTACTTGGCACGTATTGAGAGACATTGCCGTAACTCACCAAAAAGTTTGGGTTGTGTGTTTTGTAATCCCACGCATAGTGTGCTGCTATTTGGGGTGCATCATATTCTGTATTCTTTGGCTGTACATGTAATTGGTCGTATTGCTAGACTAGATGTGCATGAATGCTGTGAAATGTAAGTTGTCAGGGTTACGTTCTCTGCAATTGAAATCAATGTGCCACACACTCTGCCAGCAAAATCTCTATCTAGACAGCTTGAAGGCCAGACTGGCTCAAATTAATGAAACACGTGACATGCAAGCTATGAGGTGTGGCATTGCCGTGGAGGTTGGGCTCCGCACCACACGTGAACATGCCTGGGATCATAGGGGTGGGGCTCCCAAAAGGCGCAGAGGAATGGGATGACAACTACTGCAGCTCCATTTGCGCATGCGCATTCACTGTGCAATAGTCATTTAATGAATACTTGAAGACATCGGAGCGAAGTTCAGTTGTGCAACCTAGACAGCTCACCCTTAACATTCTTTCCAGTTTTTCATGGTGTAGAACTCACCAATTGTTTTCATTTTCTGAATACATGTGTAGGCAGGCACAACTTTCAATTTGTTGTAATTTGTTGTCCACATTACAGTTAATTAGATTAGATTGATTAATAAAATAATGTAAACAAATTTGACCAAACCCCAAATCTTAGTTTCAAAATGACACATTTTATCTTTATCCTTTCGGTTCAAACATGTCCTATTCATTCCAGGAGACCCTGAACTGCAGGTCAATATACTGTACACAACAATGCAAGATTGTGCACAACTACAAAGAGATGTGTGCGCCACAATGAGTGGCATCCATCTACTATGTTATAGATTTAAATCATTGCAACTGAAGCTGAGTGGGTGTGGCAGGTATAATGACGGGAAGGTCATGGCATACTGTAGGAAAGCTTTATTACACACTTCCCCGCTGTCTACAATGTGAGTACGTAGGAATAAGCTATATGCATGTTGCATTGCATTACTGTAACCATTCAAGTGGATCCATCAAATTGGTACATGACTCACTCCAAGGCACATGCATGTACAATGTAGCTTTAAAAACAAATTGGAGTGCTAAAATTGAATAACTACTGGAGGTGTACTTTTTAAATCTCTGAAGCACATTACACAGTTGGCCGCATCCAATGTGCTGTTGTGCACATGTACCATCTTTACACAAAAGGAACATGCCAAATAGACAGCAATTAGTTGTGTCACTGCACTCACATTATCCTTATGGTTGACATCAGCTTTCTTTTCCAACAACAACTCTACACAATCCTTATGCCCTTGCCATGCTGCTGTAATCAGTGCAGTGTGTCCTTCCTGAACAAAAGTACATGTCACTACAAAAATGAACCACACAAATGCAAGGCACATATGCATGTTCACCTGTCTGGTGGTGCTAACATACACATTAATAGACAAAGAGACTCACTCAAAACAAAAGAAATAAACATTTGATTATTTGACCATACAAATTCCAATTAGAAAGTTCTATACGTACCATCGTTTCTTTGGCAACCTAAAAGTAACAGCAGCTCACTATCTGCTTTATGCATATACATGTATAGTGACATTGGTGTATTTGTGCCTCATCCACGATTTGTATTAAAATGCACATAAGAAGTGCTAATTGGTGATGTTCACTGCCATCAAAATACCATTATTCTTTATGGAAGCTTGTATTCTGAGTATCAACAACACAGTGGTCACACCCTCTGTACTGTTGTGCACACAAGCCACTTCCACTAGACCCTTTTTACACAAAGGAATATGTCAAACAGACAATGATTGACTATGACACTGCCACTCACATTATCCGTACAGTTGATATCTGCACGCTTCTCCAACAACAACTGTATCCACTCCTTCTTCCCTACATATGATGCCCTAATCAGTGCAGTGTGTCCTGACTGAAGAGCAGTACATGTATACACTACATGATGTGATGACACATATTACCTACAGTACTGTAAAAAAGTATATCATGCAAATGCTATGTACATGTACACATATGCACATTCAAGTAAAGAACTTAATAGGAGCCAGAGGCAGTTATATGAGGGGAGCAGGATAGGCGAGGAGGGGGGTTAAATCAATTATTCTACTCTATCAATGATGGTTGTCTAATTTGTGCTATGAATAAACTTCTAGAAGGGCTGGGGAGAGGCAGATCTCTCAGAAATGACAATTCTTTATGTGTGTGTATATAATTGCATAAGCTAGAGCATTCTAATGACTTCATTTTAATCTTTATTCTCCAATCGTCCTTATTTAAGTCCATTGTGACGAAAATCAAGTTGCATAAAAATCAAGTAAGATTAGTGGTTTTAACTATAATAGATTGAAACTGCATGCAGAATCTAGTTATTAAGAGGTATTTATCAGTTAAATCTGGCAAAACTGGTGTGATTTTTAAATGGCGAAGCAGTCAATAAAGGCAGGTTCGCATGTAGTAGGTAGGCTCAAAGCGACAATGGGAAAGAAAGGAACGATATTGCAAGTATGTGGAAGTGGGCATAAGAAGAGGTATGTGGTGCAATGGAACGATGGAGGATCCACTACAGCCACTGCGAAAGGTTTGCAGCTTGACTCGCATCTAAAAGAAGCCTCAGTTTGCTCCTCTAGTAAGCGAACTCGTATAGATCAAGTTGAAGAATGTGAAGCTAGCCTACTTCGTCTGAAAGTAGTAGTAGCAGCGATGATGATAGCGATGACACGAGGTAAGCATATGTAGGACTAGTAATCGTAAAACTCATTTCCTGTTCAATGTAGAAATGAGGTAGAGGTCACTGACGTTCATGATGAAAGAGCTGAAGTTACAAACAATACACAACCACTTTTACTTCCCCACAGCCATTCATGGAAGACATGTGAAATGTTGCCAATTGATCCAGCAGTGAAACAACGCTATCACGGTAGTGCCTGGTTGCGTTGGCCATATATAGTAAATGATCAGTCGTAAACAAACTTTGACTATTTCAGCCTAATGTATCCTATGTGTGGCCTTGACAGTATGCTGCAAAACACTAATCAGAATGCTGTGGCAAACGGTATTTCTCAGTGTGTCAGCAAAGGAGAGTTTCTAAAATTCCTAGGTTTGCGACTTGCTATGGCCTGTGAACCTACATGTAGTAGAAGTCCAATTTGTGTTTACTATACTTTCTGCACACTATACCATCATGAATGACCAACTGACCAAAGTTGTAGAAACCTTCTTAGCAGTTGCTTTCTCCACTCCTGTTTTGCTTGTGGACGTTGTGATATCTCCAGTGCGTTTCTCAACTTCTGCATTATAGCATCATTCTGCTGTGCTTGCCTGACATCCTCAATTGCCAAACCTGAATGAATAGTGGTGAGTGCTGAGTGAACAGTGAGAGGTACAGTATCCTTTCTTCATGATAAAGCATCCGCATTGCCGTTTGTCACATACCCTTTCGGTACACAATGATCCTGAACCGCAAGAGCCCACCAATAAAGAAGACCTTCTGACTTCTGCTCAGCCAGCCACTGTAGTGGTGCATGGTCTGTCATTAACTGGAACGGTCGTCCTAAAAGGTAATGACGAAACTGCTTCATTCCCCAGACTATGGCCAAACACTCTCTCTGTATAACGCTGTAATTAGACTCCGATCGCGACAGTGTGCGACTGGCATAGCCAATTACATGTCCCTCTTGCTCTAATACAGCACCTAGTCCCACACCACTTGCATCCGTCTGCAGGACCATTGTACCTGCTTGCCTATCAAAACAAGGAAATGCCAGGACAGGAGCTTCAGTTAACCGTTTTTTATTGACTCAAATGCGTTGTTGCACTCCTCTGTCTACTGAAACACAGCATTGTTGCGTGTTAACTGATGGAGTGGGGCAGCAAGATAAGCAAAACATTAATGTATCACTGGCAATATGAAGCAAGCCCCAGAAACTGTCGTACGTCTCCTGTATCTACTGGTTTGGGCCACTCTGTTACAGCCCGAATCTTGCTGCCATTAGGAGTCATTCCATTTCCTGAAAATACATGTCCTAGGTATGTCACTTGTGACATCCCAATTTGACACTTGACACCCCAGTGTGTTAATCGAGCTTGTCTCAGTCATTTGAATGCCTCCTGTAAGTGAACTTTATGTAACTCCTCACTTTCAGAGTGAATTAAAACATCATCAATGTAAGTTGAGACAAACGGAAGACCTCGCATGATGATATTCATTAGGCATTGAAATGAGCTCCACTTAACCCAAAAGGCATCCTGGTAAACTGAAACAATCCCATCCCTGGACCTGAGCTGAAAGCAGTTTTCTCCTGGTCTACACAATCTACTGGAACTTGCCAATAGCCACTCTGCAGGTCTAAATTTGCTAAAGATCACTGAACCAGAAAGGCAATCCTAGACTTCATCCACAAGAGGCAATGGATAAGCATCTTTGTGGGTTCATTTATTCAGTTCCCGATAATCCACGCAGAGACGTAATTCCCCAGATTTCTTCGTCACATAGACAGCTGGTGCCATCCATAAACTGCTACTCTCTACTATAATTCCTTTCTGGAGCATGTGCTGAATCTGGCTTTCAACTTCTGCTCTAAAGTGTGCCGGAATTCTTTGAGGTGGAACTCTAACTGGTGGTCCATTGGTGGTGATTTTGTGGCATGTGATGTTAGTTGTACCAGGTGTCATGATGAATAGATCTTTGAACTCTTGTACTGTAGAGTTGAAGCAAGGTTTAATGAACTCTGGAAGTTCAACATTTGCATGGTCATCAAATGTGGGGATGATACACCCCTCAATTCTTCACTATTGTCGTCTACCACCGATAGAGCAGCACAGAATTTTGATCTCCTTTGCTTCTCAGCTTCCAGAGCGGGTGCTAACTCTAATGGAATGTAGTGGTTCTTTTGTTGGTTCTGGGTACTCCTTTCCTTACTTGGAGTGACAGTCACTGGGGTCGTTGTGAAGTCTAAAACAAGACCTTTTTCCTGTATAAAATCAACTCCTAGGATGACAGGAGTGATAAGGTCTTTAACCACAACAAAGTAGTGCTTCATCTCAGTGTTTCCCAACACCACAGTAGCTTCAACATAGTCCACTATTGGCAGTGACCCTCCACTGGCTGTCACTAATTTAAGCTTCTGTGGTGGCCGGCGTGCCCCCTCCCGTGACAGCAAGGGGGTTTTGGAGGAGCGCTGATAGCTCCCCCAGTGGGGTCAGGGGCGAAGCCTCAGCCACTTTTTGCTTTTGCATTTATTTAGCATGAAATTCACAGTGATATCCAATACATATACATCACGCGATATCCGGATTACTAGAGCCTGCATTGATAGCGATGAGAAGACTGTTCATTCTATGGTTCCTACTGCTCAGCAATTAAATTCGT
Organism: Ephydatia muelleri; assembly: GCA_013339895.1. Lineage (NCBI taxonomy): Eukaryota > Metazoa > Porifera > Demospongiae > Spongillida > Spongillidae > Ephydatia > Ephydatia muelleri. Next base: position 7,830,608 of record JABACO010000003.1, on the reverse strand, counting down.
GACGCAAAGTTTTTATGAATTTGTGACCAAAGCCAAGCACCAGCTACATGTCGGTCTATAAACGACTCATGTATGTTTTACTATAATATTAGTATTGTTAGTTTATTTAGCTCTATAGCTATCTGTTTACTGAGGAAAAGAATCTAAGATCCATCCCATTCACGTCTTTTTATCGCTTACCTCAATTCCTGCTCACACGCACCATTCGATCGATCGCGTGATTAAATACTTTGTTAATACACATGTAGGAGAATTTGATTAGTTCGATATAGACCCCACTTGGCTAGAACGATGTGCAATCTTGCAAATCCAAGGACGGTAACATGCAGAACGCTGCAGTATGCATTACATCATTCTTCATATAGGAAAGGGTGGTTCGGACCCCCTGGCCCCCCCCCCCCCCCCCTCCTAAATCCGCCCCTGCATTATGTAGCATACATGTACATGTAGATTCACCAAAAATATAATGTTTGAATTTTATGGGCAGTTACATGTAGGTCACAAAGCAACTTAAATTCCTTTTCAAATGAAGTTTTAGTGGCACACAATAACATTCACGCATTAAGAGCTGGCTTATATTATTTAACAAGTTGATTTTTTCAATATAACGTTATTACAAGTATGAATATAAAAAGGCAAACAATATGTGGGATCATTTCGGCAAAAAGGACCCAACGCCTACATTATAAAATTTCCAGTAAGTGCAATTGATATGCAATGCTTGCGTTGAAATGTATGACTGATTAAAAATTCAGAGATTTACAACTCCATGACAGATACTCCCCATTCTCAGTGCGTAAGAAGCAATGTGTAGAGGACATTTCAGATTTCTTCACTAACAAAAAATTGAAATCTTGAAAAAAAAAAGGGGGTTACTTTGAAATGATCCATATCTTGAAAACAAAGCAACTGGTATTGCTGCAGAAAAATTGGTGCCTCATTAATGTATAATAGATACATAGTACACCATTTGTAGTTTAATTTACAAGAAATTTAAAATTTACCTGCATGTAATACACTCACCTTATTCTTTTGGTTGATGTTGACACCGTTCTCCAACAATATTTGCACACAACCATCATGTCTTTCACTTGATGCTTTCATCAGTGCAGTCCAACCTTTCTGAAGGAAAAAGTACATGAATACACTACATGGTGATGACAATATCATCTACAAAATGAAATCACACTGCATATATTACATGGGTCATTCTCCAACAAAATTGCGCTTCGTATAAATGATCTTCATCACAAAACGGGATGTAATGAATTTTATGGTATTGAATGCATGGTAAAGTACAATATAACAAATACGCAGTATATATCAACGCTTCTCTAACTCAGAAGGTAGAGGAAGGCAGTGACAGAGGAAGATACACAGATATCAGGTTTCAGGCAAGTCAACTTAGATACGGACCTAAGTTAAAATATTTCACAAGACATGAATACTTTTTTCTCGACTTGATGGAAAACAAGGATCTTTCATTCCCCTCAATAACGAACACACCATCTGATAATAATCTATCAAAACCAATGAGAGTTACTCTAAAGCTAAACACATCTACACATAGAGAAAGGGTCTAAATGGTGTGTTTGCGTGAGAGAGAAGAGAGAGAGAGAGAGAGAGAGAAAGAGAGAGACAAGAGAAAGAGAGAAAGACAAGAGAAAGAGAGAAAGATAAAGAGAGAGAGAGAGAGAGAGAAAAGAGAGAGAGAGAGAGAAAGAGAGAGACAAAATAGAGAGAGAAAAGAGAGAGAAGATAGAGAGAGAGAGAGAAAGAGAGACAAAGAGAAAGAGAAAGAGAGAGAGAGAGAGAGAGAAAGAGAGAGAGAGAGAGAGAGAGAAAGAGAGAGAGAGAGAAAGAAAGAGAGAGAGAGGTAGAGAGGGGGAGTGATGGAGGCAGGAGATTGAGGGGTGGAGGACAATTCTCCATCCCAAGTACACCATCACACAGCAATAACATTAAGATAGCATTCAAACAAAAACTATATGCAGCTTCAGGGAATAATTTACTTTTTAAAAATTGCGTAGCAATTTTGCTATGCAAAATCTAAGTTGATTAGCAACTCAGTTCAGTTGCATAGCAATTTTCTATTCCTTGCTGAGATGTGTGATAAATCATGATTCATCATTTGAAATGTGCAGCACTGATTAACAACTACATGTAGCATAACAATTCACAAAGACGGTTGATGCAATATATTATAGCTGGAGCAGAACGAGATGGTATTATACCTTGAACTCAAGATTCAGACTCTGACTCGTCATGTGTCTGCTTGCGTAGACCATAGGGGAGGGCATCAGGTCGTCGTGGTTATGCAAAGTAACGCTTCACTGCAATGTCAGAGCTGAAGTCGCTGACAGCTGGACCATCAATACTGATTCGCATTAGGTTGTCCCCAAGGTACGCTCTCCCAGTCGAAATCTCCAGTCCGTCTTGATGCGGCGCATTGAACTGAAACCCCATTGCTCACCAGAAGCAAGTGGAGGATTTCAATGAGAGATGCTACATTGGGGAACTGCTTACGATGACATCTGAGGAGCATAGCCCAGATATTGGTGCCCTTGATCTGCTTTACACCAGCCCAGTATGTCTTGAAGGCCCTCCAGTCATCAATGATACTGGCCACCACAATGTCATGCTTGAGGAGGAGTGGCTTGAAATGCTCAATCACACCAGAAATTTCTTCTAAGCCAAAGGAGTCACTGGAGTTGTCACTAGGCCATGCAGAAACATTGAGTGTTTTGACACCTTTCATCACGCTGGATGACTGGAGATCATCAAACCGATTGTTGAGGCAGGACGAGATTGCATCAACATATGCTGACCGGCTGTTGTGGAACGCGTCAAGGACATTCTGACGAATGGCAGTGAGCATCACACTACGGAACTCTGATCTATCCTGCTCACAATCCCCTGACATGATAAACTTTGCAAGCTCTGATGTTGAATCCAATGTGTCACCCTTCAAGTGTTCCAATGATGACAGAAGCGATTTGAGCTTGGCGATACAGAATGACAAGTCCACAGAGTCAGCTTGGAGTGAACACAAGAAGCTGGCTAGTGGATTGAGGAGGCACTCGTAGAATAGGGTGTGAAGCACACACTTGAATGATGTCAGTTTCTTGACGTAGCCACTGAATCGGATCTCGTCAACAGGCTTGAAATTGGATTCATCAGAAGACATGGACTTCAGATGTGCCACAATGACCGGGTAGCCAAGCAGAAGGGTATGTGAATTATGCTGGAGCTACCTTGTTCCATTGGCCTTGTCAGGTCTCTTGGGACTCTTCTCGTACATGTAATGGAGATTGAGGAGCATAGTTGAGATTTCATCCAGGAAGGAGGTAGAGCACGCATCCTTGGAAGCCAATTCAAGCCGATGATTCATGCAATGAGCTGCTACAAGCCAAGGCATGTCTTCCTTCAGTAAGGCCGAGAGACCATGATGAACACCCAAGTTGACAGCTGCACCGTCGATGCAAATGCTAACCAACTGGTTCCTCAGGTCCAATTTGGCACATGTTTCCATCAGCAGTGTCTTGTTTCCAATGGATGTGGCATCAGAAACATCGGCCAAACAGAAAAATTTGCACTTCGGATGTCCATCAGCATTGATGAAAGTCACATAAATTATTTCCTTCTCCTGAACGCTGCTATCCGTGGAGCCATCCAGCGAGACAGTCACAAAGCGAGAAGCACGGATTTCATCAAACGTATCGTCCTGCAAGCGATCTCCAATGGTATTGGTGAACTCCTGGCACTTGTGCTCCGTTCCATACGTGACACTCCATGTCGCTTCTCCAAATCTACTATTGCAGGATATTTATAGTGAAGGGCATTTCCTCCTTGGCCGGCATGTAGGTGACGTCGAAAAATTTGACGATGTGATTCGACTCCTCCGTCGTTACAGACGCGGACGCTTTTCCGAGCGCAGTGGAAGTCAAGATAGATTTGATAGTCCGGGTTGGTTGTAGCTCCATATTTACAGCCTTGCCGTGCATGTCGGTCTTCTGATGCCACATAGTCTTTCTTTAGGGCATTCCGACGATCCCGTCAATGAACGCAGGGCTGCAGTTCCTGATCGCTTTGAGGCGATCAACATGCTCAGTACAATAAGCACAAAAGATACGCGAGACTTTTCCTCCCGATTCATCCCGTTTCGCAACCACTCACCACGCCTATCTAATTCCTTTGACCACTTTTGTACAGTGGTCAGATTTGCCAACGTAGTTTCGATATCACGTGAGTCTGTCCTGATTAAATTATAGCAACGTCTTGAAGCAATGTATTACTAATAATCGACGGCGTGTCTTCTTTTGTACCGTACATAGCACTCAGACTCTCTTTGCTGAGTATGTATCTGCAAGCATGGGTAGATTGATACCGGCATATTCGAGAACATAACTACGCATCGCAAACAATTTTTGAAGTTGTTTCGCACCTATAAAAACTGGTTCGCAAAATGCGATGCGGAATCTGGTTAAATTATTCCCTGAACTTACTAACTCTCAAGTCCCTTACAGTAAGGATTCTGTATCACACGAAACCAAAGTAGAAAAAGGAAGAATCACCACACAATGAATTTCAATTACCTCATAGATATACATAGTAGTTAACACAATTCAACTGAGGGAGGGTGGGCTTAACATAGCCATAATGGGTATAGGTGAAGCCATACACCCAAGTACACACACACACACACACACACACACACATACTTGCACAGCATGCAGAGAAACACACTTACACACAATCACATCCCATACACACAATACACAACGCACACAGACACACAGAAACACACACGCACACAGAAACACATGGACACTCATCTAACACTCTACTATGGCCAATGATCCATGTACACCGTAAAAAGGGCTGACACCAAGATGAAAGCGACTACAATAATGGGACATGGAATTGGAAGAGGCCATTTGGTAAATAACAAGAGGATCAGAAAGGCTTAGAACACAAAGTCTTTAGCAGCTACATGTACTTAGCCAAGTGTGCATGGCAACGGATAGGTAGAGTAGGCTTTGATTTGAGTGAAACTGGAGAAGTACACGGAGGAATGATAGATATCTTTGGATTGTAGAGTCATTGTTGAAAGATTTTTCCCCACACAGGGTAAAACACATACAGAAAGCATGCAAATGCACGCACACACACACACACACACACACACACACACACACACACACACACACACACACACACACAAACACAAACACACACACACACACATAAACAGATACATACACAGACACACAAACAGACACACATAGACACACAGAAACACATGAACACTCATCTATCACTCTATGGTAGTCAAGATGATTTAAAATCCATGCACACCTTAAAATAGGCTGACAGCAATATGATGATGATGATTGAAGAATAGGACATGGAATTGGAGGCCTTTTGCTACATAACAATTCATCACTTACAAAAAGGATTAAAGCACAAAGTCTAAATCACATGTACTTAATCAAGGGTGCATGGCAATGGATAGGTAGAGTGGTTTTGATTGGAGAGGAGCTGGAGAATTGCATAGGGGAATAGTACAGATTTTTGATGCACACCTTAAAATAGGCTGACACCAAGATGAAGGCGACTGAAGAAATGGACATGCAAATGGAAGCCTTGTGCTAAAGAACAACTCAGCACTTGCAAAAGGCTCAAAAAGGATTAGAGCGCAAGGTCTGGAGCAGTTACATGTACTTAGCCAAGTGTGCATGGCAACAGATGGGTAGATTAGGCTTTGATTAGAGTGAAACTGGAGAAGTGCACGGAGGAATGATTGAGGTCTTTCAATCGTACAGTCATTACTGAAAGATTTTAATCTCACACAGGGTAGCATGCCTACAGAAAGCATGCAAATGCTTATAGACACACACAGACTCACACAGGCCGACAGACAGACACACACACATAGGCAGACAGACATACATGTACATACACACACACAAACATAGAAACACATATAGCACTTATCTCTTGAGTGTGTGTGTATGTGTGTACATGTATGTGTGTAGAGAGATCGCTAATTGTTCACATCAATCGAGCTGGCAGTTTGTGAGTTCCAACAGAGCTGAAAGCCGAGACTTTGAACTTAATTCTTCTAATGCTATAATCTAGTGCAGGCCATCTAACTGCATGCTCGATCGATACGTACGACCCATGGTTATTTTGGTATTTTGTGTACATGTGTACATGTACTTAATTGTGTTTGCACCTATACAACTGTACTAGTACTTGGCACATATTGAGAGACATTGCCGTAACTCACCAAAAAGTTTGGGTTGTGTGTTTTGTAATCCCACGCGTAGTGTGCTGCTATTTGGAGTGCATCATATTCTGCATTCATTGGCTGTACATGTAATTGGTCGTATTGCTAGATTAGATGTGCATGAATGCTGTGAGATGTAAGTTGTCAGGGTTACGTTCTCTGCAATTGAAATCAATGTGCCACACACTCTGCCAGCAAAATCTCTATCTAGACAGCTCAAAGCCCAGACTAGCTCAAATTAATGAAACACGTGACATGCAAGCTATGAGGTGTGGCATTGCCGTGGAGGTTGGGCTCCGCACCACACGTGATCATGCCTGGGATCATAGGGGTGGGGCTCCCAAAAGGCGTAGATGTGGGATTGGAACGAGATGGTAACTACAGCAGCTCCATTTGAGCATGCGCATTCACTGTGCAATAGTCATTTAACATTCTTTTCAGTTTTTCACGACATAGAAATCACCAATCGTTTTTATTTTCTAAATACATGTGTAGGCAGGCACAACTTTCAAAGTGGTAATTTGTTGTCCACATTACAATTGATTAATAAAATAATATAAACAAATTTGACCGAACCCCAAATCTTAGTTTCAAAATGACACATTTTATCTTCATCCTATGAAAGGTTATTTCGGTTCGAACATGTCCTATTCATTCCAGGAGACCCTGTATACAGTGTACATGTAAAGAGGGGTACACTAGCCCAGTCTGAGGATAGAAGCAGCGGCCTCTTCAAACATATATAGAGAAACAGACCTTACATGCAATGTATGAGTGTGTGTATGTGTGTGTGTGTGTGTGTGTGTGTGTGTGTGTGTGTGTGTGTGTGTGTGTGTGTGTGTGTGTGTGTGTGTGTGTGTGTGTGTGTGCAAACGTACTGTACAGGAGTGCACAAGAATATGCCGTTCAGCTGCAGGTCAATATACTGTACACGACAATGCAGTGCACAACTACATAGAGATGTGTTCGCCACAATGAGTGCATCCATGTACATGTACATGTACTGTGTTACAGATTTAAATCATTGCAAGTGAAGCTGAATGGGTGAGCCAGGTATAATGACAGGAAAGTCATACTGTAGGAAAGCTTTACTACACACTTCCCCACTGTCTACAATGCAAGCACGTAGGAATAAGCTATATGCAAGTTGCGTTGCATTACAGTAACCATTAACTTGGATCCATTAAATTGGTACATGACTTACTCTAAGGCCCATACATGTACAATGTAGCTTTTAACACAAATTGGAGTGCTAAAATTGCCAAAATACTGGAGGTGACACTGCACTCTGTGACTCACCGCATCCTCATGGTTGACATCAGCTTTCTTTTCCAACAACAACTTTACACAATCCTTATGCCCTCGCCATGCTGCTGTAATCAGTGCAGTGTGTCCTTTCTGAACAAAAGTACATGTCACTTCAAAAATGAACCACACAAATGCAAGGCACATATGCATGTTCACCTGCCGGGTGGTGCTAAGATCACATTAATAGACAATGAGACTCACTCAAAACAAAGAAAATAAACATTTGATTATTTGACCATACAAATTCCATTTAGAAAGTTCTATACGTACATACACTGTACATCATTTCGTAGGCAACATTAAAGTAACAGCAGCTCACTATCTGCTATTTGCATATATAGTGACAATGGTGTATTTGTGCCTCATCCACAATTTGTATTAAAATGCACATAAGAAGTGCTCATTGAGTGACACTGCCCCATCAAAATACCAATATTCTTTATGGAAGCTTGTACAGTTGAAAACATCATACTTGGCCTAATAATTTTTTTCATATGTTTCAACTTAACTTGATTTTGTTTATCACTGGTGCAAAAGTAAGGAAATCACAAATGCAAAAATTCATTTTGAATGCTTGTAGCAATGTGAATCTGAAAGGACCAAGTTATTAATTAACATCTACCGTTAGTTAATAAATGATTTAGACCCCCCCCCCCCCCCCCCCCCCTCCAAACTAACTTCTTTGTTGATTTTCTCCCTGAAAATTGGGTGGTTTCCAGCTAAATTAGGTTTATAGACACTTCATCATTGTCTTTACCTTTTCAGTCTTACGCGTCCAACTTTCGATCAATCGTTACGGTTTAAAACACCAAAATGTACCATTTTTGTTACCTGTTTTGTTCGTCGATTTGTTCTCTCCAGCAAGTGCGGGATCGCTCCGAATTTTCAGTATTAAGCGAGCGATGCATGTGCTATAGACTCAGCCTCCTTACGTACTTGTATCGTCCAATGCAACGTACAAAAACTGCTAAAAGTTGAAAGCAGCTTGGTAACGTCGCCATTTTGGAATTATTAGGAAATGAATATAATTATATTACTCGTAAACATTAATAACTATCGACGCTATCATGGCTGAGGGCGGTGCCGAGAACGTTGCTTTGGACGGTTCTTTTCAGAACTAATCAGAGGAAGGACGAGGAAATTGCACAACTTCCTTCTTCCTTCTTTTCTCTGCCTGCTGGTGTTCATTTCCTCGTGGAGCGCGCCTGGAGCTTCGCTTGCTAGTTGAAGCTTCCTCTGATTGGTTCTGAAAAGAACAGTTTCGATCGTCCAAAGCAACGTCCTCGGCACCGCCCTCAGCCATGATAGCGTCGATAGTTATTAATGTTTACGAGTAATATAATTATATTCATTTCCAAGCGTTACCAAGCTGCTTTCAACTTTTAGCTGTTTTTGTACGTTGCATTGAACGATACAAGTACATAAGGAGGCTGATTCTATACCACATGCATCGCTCGCTTAAAAATTCGGAGCGATTCCATATCCAGAAATGCACGGTCAAAGGGAATTGCGGTTTGTACATTCGCGTATACTTCCGGATAACTCCCATAGAGGCGTTTTATAAACTTGATTGTTAACTTTTGTGGCTATCGATATTGTTTCAGATACGTACGATCTTGATTTAGCTAAACAGAAAACAACTGCTTTGTATTGAAAATTGTTGTAGTTTTTGTGAAAACAGCACTTTCCATAGAGATGTATGGAAAATCAACTTTTTCACACCTAATTAATGTATTCTGCAGCTCATAATTCTTACACCAGTTTAGATTCAGATTTTGTGGGCCCCCAGAATAAGAGATCATGCAGTTCTATTATTTTAAAATTTACCTAGTATAGATTTCGGCATTTGAATTTTAAATTGTTTTGGGTCACAAGGACTAGGATACAATTAGCGCCATCTTGTTGAGTGTTTTTAATGTAGCTTCCATGGATACGGATACATTGCTAAATGCAAATTAATTAATTAACTGGGATGTTGGCTTATTGAATGGGTTACTTGTCTAGTGCAGCAGCTCGAAAGAATGATGTCATGGGGCCTGTTCAGCGCTGGCTAGTCGTTGACTGTACCAAGTGAGAGTATTCATCCACTTCTTTGTGTGCGCGCGAGATCTGGAGTTCGTGCGTGTGTTTGTATGTGTGATTGCGTGTGTCTACATGTAGGCCTATGTGTGTGTGAGTGCGTGTGTGTGTGTATGTGTGTGTGCGCGCGCGCTCACACACACACATACACGCACACGCACTCAAACTATGCATGCAGAGGGAAAAAGAGGAAGGATTCATAGCCATTCGCACAACGCCCGTGAGCGCGCGCGTTCGTGTGATTGTAACACGTGTGTGTGTGTGTGTGTGTGCGTGTGTGTGTGCGTGTGTGTGTGTGTGCGTGTGTGTGTGTGTGTGTGCGCGCGCGCGTGTATGTATCTATGTGTGTATATATGTATGTATCGATGATCTTCTGCAACTCGCGTCCTACGTAATTGTTTATTGCTTTATTGCGTCACGTCATCGCCGGAAGTAAACATTACATCATTGCATACGCTATGGAGGAATACGCCAGCGACCTTTCTGCCGAAGCCAAAAAGCGCTACTTGTCTAAATTGACGACGTTTGGATTCTCAAATGACCCATACTCAATTCCTGATGCCTCGTGGGTAACAGAACCAGACATCCTTCCACAGGTTACATGGAGCTATATCTCCTAGTCCTTATACCCAACAAGAATTGAAGTTAAGTTACTCTTATTCAGTGTATGTATAATAGAATGACATTACTAATCATGCAGGCCTGGAAGGCCATGACTGGTTGTGATAGCTATGTGAAAGACGGATGGGTTCTAGCGATGAAGATTCATTACTTCAGACATGATTCCAACAATCGTTGCATAGTGATGGGAAAGGTATGTTACATACATGCATGTATTATACTTCACTGACTGTTATGAGTCAACTTAGGTAAGGCATTCCCAAAAGATCAATGCAGCGCCTGTTCTCCCTTGGGTTGTACTGGAGCTCAATGGCACTGCACATTGCACGTGTATGGCAGGGTAAGTTCCATTACATTATTCAAATTGAAGTGCAATACATGTATGGCTTGGGATATCATCATACAGTCTGGGAGAATCCTGTTCTCATGTAGCAGCCATTATATGCTGCTTGGTCAGGGCAGCAGAATCTCAGAAGAAGTTTGGTGAAGATGCATGCACATCAAAGAAATGTTCTTGGTTACCAGCTATAAAGGAGGTGATGGTTGTAATGGATTTTGCAAATTTAATTTTATTCAGTATTGAGTTACACACATACAGGTTGCACCATCCGAAATAGTCACCGTCAATTTCAGCTCTTCTACTACTGACTGTGCAAAAACGGTTTCCCAATGCAAATTAAAACCACATCACGTTGTACAGCCACCAACAGACAGTGAGATAGACACATTTTACCAGACCATGAACTCAGCTCAGCTGAAGCCAGCAATCTTAAGAATTGTTCCTGAATATGCAGATCAATTTGCTCCAGGACATCTGGCATTGGACCTACCTCTCTTAATGTCGCAACTTTATAAAGCTGAGTACCTAAGCTTGGATTTTATTTCCCTTCGAAGTGTTTGTGAAGATACAGCAAAAGACTTTCAGGTGATAATCATTGTGTTAGATATAAAATTAAAATACAATCATTCTTAGGTTACAGTGCAACAAATTGAAAATTTAGAACAAGCAACCAGAGGACAGAGTTCTAACAAACTATGGTTCCAATATCGCAGTGGAAGAATTACTGCATCAAAGTTTAAAGCTGCGTCAAATACAAACTTGAGTATGCCTTCTCAGACCCTCATTAAACAGATTTGTTATCCTGAAGCATACAAATTCTCCACATCTAGTACCAGGTATAAAGGAATAGCAGTGTGTAACATACATATTTGTATATTTCTTTGCTTCATTTAGATGGGGTTGCGCGCATGAAAAAGATGCCATTCAGGCATACATTAAAATTGCACAAGTGTCACATAAGAATGTAAGAGTGCAAGAAAGCGGCTTTTATATCTCCTATGAAAGGCCATACATTGGTGCCTCCCCAGATGGAATTGTTATGTGTGATTGCTGTACAGAGAAAGTTTTGCTCAAAGTCAAGTGCCCCATATGTGTCAAACCTAACTTAACAGCTCAGGAGAAGACAGGTTTCTGCATGGAAAAGGCTCAAGGTGCAGAAAACTGGACTTTATGTAGGGATCATGCATACTTTTACCAAGTACAAGCACAGATGGAGTTTTGCAATGTACAGTATACAGATTTTGAGGTGTGGACAGAGAAAGAAGTTTTGATGGAGCGGATCAGTCGTGATAAAGGGTTTTTTGAGACTCAAATGCCTAATGTGAATCACTTTTTTGTTTATGGAATTCTTCCTGAACTAATTGGCAAGTGGCATACACGACAACCTGTTGCCAACAAATCAGGAGTAGTGGAAGTAGCACATACACTGAAGTCTCATATTGAAGGTAATGACACTGATGAAGCGCAGTATCATGATCAAAATGGTGAAGATCCAGATGCAACATGGTGTTATTCTGGAGGACCAAGCCATGGCAACATGGTTTGCTGTGATAATTCTGAGTGTTCCATACAATGGTTTCACTTCAAGTGCCTACGAATACACTCCACGCCCAAAGGAAAGTGGTTCTGTCCATCTTGTGCACCAAAGATTAATTCCAAAAAGAAAACAAAAAAATAACAGTCACCAAATAGCGATGCAAAACTACTGTGCAGGAACAATTGAAGGACACAAGTTTATTAATGCACAACACACTCGAACCAGCTTATCTATACTAGCCTGCTCACTACTAGTGTGTGAAATAAATGTTATAGGTAGAGTGCTTCTAAGTATCGTGTACTTTAGCTTCAATATGCCTATTAGATGTTCAACATGAATTCTAATGCTAGATAGTTCACGTCCCCAATCCACCTCCATTTTTTCCAACTGTTTTCTTCCTTTAGTGAATGGGGGTGTCTTCACTTCGGCAATACTCATGCTATCACCAGTAAACCCTCTGTCAGCAATCACTAAATCTCCTGGGAGCAAGTATTTCATCAATGCTGATCTTTCGACTATTTCTTTATCTGACATCCGTCCTCCAGCACATTTCGAAACAAAAGAAATGGTTCCTTGTGGGGTTATTCCTATAAGAAATTTTACTGTTGAATGGTGTTTGTAATTACTCCAGCATTGTGCTCGAGCTAATAAATTTGTGGGTCTTTCTATGAATATTTCAGTGCAATCTATTATCACACTGCAGTTTGAAAAATGCTGGCGAAAACATGTAGGCATTGTCTTTTTAAGAACAGACCGTTCTGGCCAAATAATTAAATGTTTCAATTTTATATCCATTACATCCAAAACTCTGTGAAAATTGCGAGACACAGTAGAGTTGTGTACATTAAAGTGATATGCCAAGTCTTCATCATGCAGATTTAACCAGACTTTCATCAGAAACATTAGGATCCTCTGAAAGGCAGAAAGTTTGGATGATGTTTTCTCAGGAAAAGCAGGTGCTACTAGCATAAGTAAGCCACTAAACACTGTCCAATCAGGTAGTCCAGTGTAGAGTTTCAGCTCAATTGGGTCCTTTTGCAATGCTTCGGGAGAAAGAATATATTTTGCCATCTGATCTTTTAAGCTACTCAACTCTTTTTGAAGCTTTGCATTGGAAAACTTTAGTCTCTTTACTTCTTTTGTCAACTTTTTTGAATTACTACAACCTTCATTTTCCTCATTGTTTGTGCCATCACATACAAGATTCTCTGTACCCTCGTCACTACTGCTGTCTTTCTTACTGCTACAACATTGAACTTCCTCTGTTGTCTCATCATTAGCAGTACCATCATATGGAGCACTCTCTGTATCTTCGTCACTAGTGCTGTCTTCACTACTGGTACAACATTAAACTTCCTCTGTTGTCTCGTCATTAGCAGTACCATCATATGGAGCACTCTCTGTATCTTCGTCACTAGCGCTGTCTTCACTACTGGTACAACATTGAACTTCCTCTGTTGTCTCGTCATTAGCAGTGCCATCATATGGAGCACTCTCTGTATCTTCGTCACTACTGCTGTCTTCATTATTGGTACAACATTGAACTTCCTGTGCAATGCCATCGTATAGAGCATGACTCCTGCTGTCAGATTGTACAACGACACTTTTCTCAGTCCTACTACAATCAATCTCTTTGATATGACCCGTGTCCTCAGCCGTACCTCTGTCTGTATTGTTGACTGGATAGCAGGAACTGAAATTGCTACCTTCGCTGATTGTCATTCCCTTGTCTGTGTGAACTTTTTTTCTCTCGCAAGGTACAAACAAAGTAACGCTTTGGCGCTTACTCATTGTTCTCTGTATCCACTACGAATGATGTAATGTTTACTTCCGGCAATGACGTGACGCAATAAAGCAATAAACAATTACGTAGGACGCGAGTTGCAGAAGGTCTATTTACATCAGTATGTCTGAGTATATGTACCTATGTGTATATATGCTTGTGTATAAAATTTAGATTTTCAAATTGAGCTCATGGGAAATAAAGCTGTCCCGTATGTGTTGAATGCATCAGATGGAGAGAAAATACATCCAGTACGAAAGTGGCAGAGTACCTTTTAATCAGTAAAAAGTGATAAGTAAATTTAACTCCTTCAACAATTCCCTTTGCTCCTGGCAGAACACACAAGGTGAATGCCACGAATTCAATAGTGAAAAACTAATTGTTCGTTAAAAACCAGAACACTATAAGGTGTGTGTGTGGGTCATTCCATGTCAAATGAGCAAGAGTTGTGACTCACGTCTTTCAATTTTGCTCTAACTTCTCATATATGTTGGTCTTGATATGAAAGTGACTTGTACCATTTATTGTGTTAATAACGTTAATGGTTTACGAAATACACGCCACTGAATAATTAATTTTTTCGTAAAAGTTGCAACTTGGCACACTCATATCTTGGCTGCTATACAATTGACAGCAGGGTTTTTGGCATTGAATTGAAGGCCATGATGAGTAGAACTGATCTATGGCGATTATTTTGGGGAGTGGATAAAGGGTTAAATTTCTAGCTTCATCAAAGTACCTTTTTAAAATATAGAGGTGTCTACCACGTGAAATACAAGTTTTTTTAAATACAGAACTGAAGGGACTATCAACGTCTATACGCTTCAGAAAAAAAAAGTTTGTATATTGATTACCTCTGAGAACCACACGAGATTTAACCAGAGGGCGCCATTTTTGTCTCATCAAAATTCACTTTTGTTTACATACGTTGCAAGTGGTGTTATGTAAACGTCTTACCACAGCTACTAGCGTGTGGTTTTATCAAATAGCATGAATCAGCAGTTTGTGTTTCCTTATTTGGGCAAAAGCACGTGCTGTTTATTCTGTTTTGTGTCATGTCGCTCGATCGCCACTAGTACTGTAGTGACCCATTCAAGAAGCATCGGCGCCGCATATATTCAAATCTTCGAGTTGCATCAGAGAAACTTATGGCAGAATATCCATCTCTGTCTTTGCGAAGTGGAGATTTGCTGTGTGTAAACTGCCTAATAGCTGTTACAAAGCATTAATTGTTCTGAAGCAGCATCTGAAGATGCAGGGCCTAGCAGTCTTTCCTCCCAGGAATGTGCTCTGCCAACTTATTCCTCCATGTAAGATAGCGACAGTTCAAGTGACAGCGATTCACCTGCCGGTAGTCCTGCATTACACAAGATAAACAAAATGCTTTCCTCGCAAGAGGTCTCTCCAATCAGAAAGAGATATGTCCATAGTCAAAGGTATGTAGAAGAAAAGTGTAGAAGATTAATGAAATTAGTTGAACAACTACTTCCATTAATCTTCTACACTTTTCTTCTACATACCTTTGACTATGGACATATCTCTTTCTGATTGGAGAGACCTCTTGCGCGGAAAGCATTTTGTTCATCTTGTGTAATGCAGGACTACCGGCAGGTGAATCGCTGTCACTTGAACTGTCGCTATCATACGTGGAGGAATAAGTTGGCAGAGCACATTCCTGGGAGGAAAGACTGCTAGGCCCTGCATCGTCAGATGCTGCTTCAGAACAATTAATGCTTTGTAACAGCTATTAGGCAGTTTACACACAGCAAATCTCCACTTCGCAAAGACAGAGATGGATATTCTGCCATAAGTTTCTCTGATGCAACTCGAAGATTTGAATATATGCGGCGCCAATGCTTCTTGAATGGGTCACTACGGTACTTGTGGCGATCGAGCGACATGACACAAAACAGAATAAACAGCACGTGCTTTTGCCCAAATAAGGAAACACAAACTGCTGATTCATGCTATTTGATAAAATCACACGCGGGTAGCTGTGGTAAGACGTTTACATAACACCACTTGCAACGTATGTAAACAAAAGTGAATTTTGATGAGACAAAAATGGCGCCCTCTGGTTAAATCTCGTGTGGTTCTCAGAGGTAATCAATATACAAACTTTTTTTTTCTGAAGCGTATAGACGTTGATAGTCCCTTCAGTTTTGTATTTTAAAAAACTTGTATTTCACGTGGTAGACACCTCTATATTTTAAAAAGGTACTTTGATGAAGCTAGAAATTTAACCCTTTATCCACTCCCCAAAATAATCGCCATAGATCAGTTCTACTCATCATGGCCTTCAATTCAATGCCAAAAACCCTGCTGTCAATTGTATAGCAGCCAAGATATGAGTGTGCCAAGTTGCAACTTTTACGAAAAAATTAATTATTCAGTGGCGTGTATTTCGTAAACCATTAACGTTATTAACACAATAAATGGTACAAGTCACTTTCATATCAAGACCAACATATATGAGAAGTTAGAGCAAAATCGGAAGACGTGAGTCACAACTCTTGCTCATTTGAAATGGAATGACCCGTGTGTGTGTGTGTGTGTGTGTGTGTGTGTGTGTGTGTGTGAAAAGAAGTAGCGTGTATGCATGCGCTTGAAGGGACGTAGATAACTTTATAGTTTGGGGGTGAGGCGGGGGGGGGGGGTGAGGGAGAGATAAATAGGCCTGAAGTCATTGTGTCTAAATTCAGTCTAATTCATATCAATATCTAATAGGTTTCTATTCATCATTTTATAGGCACACCCTGATACAGAATTTCGTGGGGGCTAATTTTACAGTCCATGTATACATATATGTCACTTTCCGTGAAAGTGAAGAGCGATTTACATGCAGGCCTACATGTAGATAGAATTCTAACTCGATATTAGAATATGGTTAACTGTAATCTATTTGAAACATCCTCTCTTTTTAGATGAATGCTGCATGAATAATTAAATGTAGGCCCGCCAGCCTCTTTTAACCTATTGCTGTATAGGATGGATGGCATACATGTATGTGTGATGCTCTGTTCATCCTCCTCCCCTCTTCACACATACACACACACACACACACACATGCACACACATGCACACACACACACACACACACACAGGTACTGTTATTTAACCCCCCCCCCCTCCCCAAGCTCTTTTGATGCCCAGACATGGAGGTTGACCTGGTAAACTGTGGGTAGATTGATTGAGATCAAGCAGTGCCTGGTTAGCTGTTGTATGCCAAATCCAGTATGCACACACACACACACACACACACACACACACACACACACACACACACACACACACACACACACACACACACACACACACACACCACGTGTACATTGTTTTATTTTGAAGCCCATATATGGAGGTTGACCTGTGTACACTGTGGGCAGATTGATTGAGATAAGGAGTGGCTGTTGGCCAAATCCAGTATGCTGTATAGGATGGATGGCATACATGTATGTGTGATGCTCTGTTCATCCTCCTCCCCTCTTCACACATACACACACACACACACACACACATTGAACACACACTGACTTTGTGATTTAACACACACACACACACACACACACACACACACATGCACACATACACACACACACACACACACAGGTACTTATTTTGACCTGTTGGTATCATACAAGCTATTGATGCCCATGTATGGTGTGGGTGTTGAGCTATTCCTAGCTGTTGTAGCCAAATCAGTATGCTTGCAAATTTAACCCACACTGGCATCGTGTTGTTACACGCACACACAACGCACGCACGCACGCACACACACACACACACATGTTCTGTTATTTATTATGACTTGTTGGGTATCATTTGATGCCCATATATGGACGTTGACCTGTGGGTAGATTGAGATAAGCAGTGCCTGGTTAAGCTGTTGTATGTGTATGCCAAATCCAGTATGCTTGTAAATTGAACCCACACTGACTTTGTGATTTAACACATACACACATGCACACACTTATTTTGACCTGTTGGGTATCATACAAGCTTTTGATGCCCACGCATTGAGGTTGACATGTGGGTGTTGAGCTATTCATAGCTGTTGTAGCCAAATCGAGTATGCTTGCAAATTTAACCCACACTGACATCATGTTGTTACATACACATACATGTACAACACACACGCACACAAACACACACACACACACACATATACACACTCACACGCAGGGCATTTCTGATATAAATTCTACACAGAGGATTTGGTGGGGTTAACCTTCTTTAGTTCCTGCATCCATGGAATTGGTAGCAGGCAGCAGTGTGATATTTCATCTGCTATATGATTGTACAGAGTTTTTATTTGTTGCTAAGATGTTGGTTTTGGTCTTACCTCTTCCACCATAACATCCACCAAGCTACGAATGGTACATTGCGTTGGTACACCATCAACTGTTTGATTCACTGGTCTCTTTTAAATAGGATGAAATGAAATCCATTTCAAGAAGATGGCAATTATTCTAACTGGATGATAATGACATGATGCTATGCAGTAGTCATTGTTGATCCTTGATTATTACTTGTGGACTTTTGTGTATCAGTTGGAAGTGAAATGAAGTCTAAAATGATTGATATCTACATCTATCCTTATTTCTGATGTGGGGCGGTGCACTGTAGACAGTTGATAAACAAAGTTACACCATTGAGGAGTAGAGACATTTCGATTTAGGGAAGGACTTTGTATTCGAGGAGCAAATGTTACGTGCATGCACATAGTTGTTTGCGGAGACATAGCATACCCCAACATCAGTGGCGTATCCAGGATTTCAGCGAAGGGGGTGCAGGCCCGATAAAAAGATTTTTGCACTTGAGTTATTAAAATTTCTGAAGTCGTTAATAATCAATTAAGCGCGCGCTATTCAATAGATCCCTTTCATGTAAGGTACCTCCCCCTCTTCTGCTAAGCAACCCCTCTGCCTTTCGTATTGTGCCTGAAGTGTACAGCACACACACACACACCCACCCACCCCCCCACCCCCCCCCGCTTTTCGTATCGGGCTTAAAGCGGCCCCCCCCCGCTTTTCGTATCGGGCCTGAAGCGGACAGCACACCCCCCCCCCCCCCCCCCCCCCCCCCCCCCCCCCTCCCGCTTGTCGTATCGCGGGTCTAAACCCCCACACTTAAAAACTTGTCTGCGCCCTTGGGGGAGGGGGGGGGGGGCTGCTGTCCGCTTTAGGTCCGTGTTTGGCACACAGCAAATATGTTATAGTTAATAATTTAATTTAACGGTTACAAGTATATATAGCCGAAGCTAACGTATCCCTAAGAAGTTGCTCCGGGTGCTTCACCCTCCTCGGCAAAAATTGTAACCGGTAATAACGTATTTAAATAGAGTAGGCTCTATGCCAAACAATTAAAGGGCCTCCACTTTTCGTATTGGGTCTGATCTGAAGCGGACAGCAACTCCCCTCCACCCCCCCCCCCCCCACTTATCGTACCTGGCCTAACCTGAATCACCCCCCTCGCTGACGCCGGCAACTGCCGTAGTGTGCAGGTATTAGTGTCGTGGTCCATTTGAGATAATAAAGTGATGTCTTACTTCGCGCTTGCCTACCAGGGTTAGTATTTCAATCACACTAACATCGACGGTCATTCAAGACAGTATAATTTATTGGTGAGAGTGCTTTAATTGCACATAAACATTGTTAATTCGTTTAATAGTTAGTTAATCGACCCCCCCAAAAATTACGTCAACTATCTAATGGAGTAATTAAAGAACATATCTTGATTTTAACTTCATAATCCATTACATTCTGAAACTCAAATTTTTATAGTGGAAAGTAAAAAATTCCGCTATAGGGTACAATGTTATAGAATTCAATTTGGAATTTTTTTATGAATGTCCTCCAATGTATGGGGCATTTCTGGATATGCCGTACTTGCTGGAGAGCACAAATCGACGAACAAAAAAGGTAACAAAAATGGTACATTTTGGTGTTTTAAACCATAACGATTGATCGAAAGTTGGACGCGTAAGACTGTATAGGTAAAGACAATGATGAAGTGTCTATAAACCTAATTTAGCTGGAAACCAACCAATTTTCAGGGAGAAAATCAACGAAGAAGTTAGTTTGGAGGGGGTTAACTAAATATTTTATTATCAAATAACATACATTAATAAATAATTTCATTTTTCAAGTTCACATTGCTAAGTGTATTTTGTATACAACTGCATAATTTTTGTCTTCAGCTTTTACAGTTGGTGATAAACTTTCAATCAAAGAGGGCACATATGAAAAAAAATTATTGGGCCAAGTATGATGTTCTCAACTGTATTCTGAGTATCAATAACGCAGGGACCAATGTGCTGTTGTGCACACAAGCCACTTCCACTATACCCTTTTACACAAATGTATATGTCAAACAGATAATTATTGACTGTGACACTGTCACTCACATTATTCGTATTGTTGATATCAGCACGCTTATCCAACAACAACTCTATCCACTTCTTCTTCCCTACAAATGATGCCTTAATCAGTGCAGTGTGTCCTTCCTGAAGAGAAATACATGCATACACATGTGTACATGGTGTGATGACAATATTCAAATGATATCATGGAAATGCTATGGACATGTACATATGTGCACATTTATGTAGATCAAATTAAAGAGAACTTAATAGTAGCCAGAGACAGATATAAAGTGGAAATCGTGATACTTCTCCTTAAATTTTTTTTAGTGTGCTTAAAAACATTAACAGTATGACATTAACAGTATGCAATATTGAAAATCTAACAACACAGTGTTTGACCAAACATTTGCCAACAAGTACCGAAAATAAAGAAGTGTGAAGTGACAACACACCCTCTTGTTATATGTTTTCAGAAAATGGACTTAAATAGCATATATCTCAGCTCTGAAGCAGCAAATCAACACAAGCTTAGGAATATAAGACAATGGCTAACCTGGGAAATATTTGGACGAGTCAGATTTCAAAACAAGGAATTTTTTTTAGTTTTTACCAGTGATACATGTTTATGGTCCAAAAGTGTTTAGCATGTCATTTTGCACAGTATATCGATTGTTATACTGAGGTTCGTGACTGCATCGTAGGAACCCATGTTTACAATGTAACTAGTAAGTGTACCGTCAAGCAAACATTGAAGGCTTAAAACACGCCATTTTTTTAGTGAACTTCATTACAATTGTGATGTTATTATTGAACTTTCATAATATTAATTACTCAGAAACAAAGCTTGCCTCCTCTCTGCCTCTGCTTCCTTAGCCACTTCCTGACCTTCCTTTGGGTGAACCTGACCTGCATTTTGACTCCAGTGTGAATTCTGCACAGCTATTACATGGTGGCTGGGTTTAGAGCTTCCTGCTGTCTACTTTGTCCAGAAGTAGCTTTGGACCCACTGGAGCACCATGCATTGTCTTGTGGACAAGGCGGTGATGTGGTACTCCATCATAACCAGCTACGTGTACAAGACGTGTTCGTAAATCTTTGCCACAAGGCAGACTTTGGAGTAAAGGTTGAAGCAGGTAGTGCTGACCTTTCTAGGTGCTGACGCCTTGGTGAATAATTGGACGGGTGGTATTGCTGCCGCTTTTGATATAACTGTGACATCTCCTCTCAAACCAGTGTTACTTCATGAACCAAGTGTCATGGCAGGAACAGCCGCTAGACTGGCAGAGCAGAGGAAGCACCAGGCTAATGACGCCAAGTGTCACATTCTTGGATGGAACTGCATCCCTCTTGCTGTGGAGAGTTATGGGAACTGGGGTCTTGAAGCCAGTTAGGTTTTCTCCCATTTTGACACAATTGCCTTCCCTGTGGCTTATAGGCTATCACAGAGCAAAAACCTACGTAGGGAGACTAAACGTAGCCCCAGTGTGGTGCATGCAAGAGCTTACTTACTGTAGAGCTGTAATTTAGTTTTGTTACATTTGGACAGTTAACGTTAGATTTATACATGTGTGCAGTGTAGTTAGTATCTGAATATCGCTTAGTGTAGGTAAAGTTAACATATTGTGGTCAATTGTTAGCATTATTCAAATTAATAATTACATTTGTGATAATGCAGCAATTGCGTCATTTAAGAAACAAACATCAACCAGCAACAAATGTGGAGAGCAAGTAAATAGGAAAGCTGTGTTTGGGTATCAATGAAGGTTAACGAGTTAACCTAGGTTAATGTGGGAGGTACCTTATGCATGCGCAGTCCGATAGAGGAAATACCTCGTAGCGGGTGAGGACACACTTGGTTGGTGATTTTTAAAATGGTTGAAGAGGCGGAACTGCAGAGAATGGTCCAAACCATGGTGGAGAAGGCGTTGGAAGAGGAAAGGGCGAGGACGACGAGCAGGCTTCAGTCATCGCCCGGTAGGAGTATACCCCCCTTCCCATTAGGTTCCTTATTTGTTGTTGGTAGCGTTCTAGACACTAGTATTCCCTACCCTTGCGAAGTACTAACGCTACTCCGGCGAGTAGAGCCCATACCGGGTGGGTTTCGCTGAGCCGAACGCTACTCCGGCGAGTAGAGCCCATACCGGGTGGGTTTCGCTGAGCCGAACGCTACTCCGGCGAGTAGAGCCCATACCGGGTGGGTTTCGCTGAGCCGAACGCTACTCCGGCGAGTAGAGCCTACTCGATCAATACCCGGGCGGGTATCGCGGAGCCGAACGCTACTCCGGCGAGTAGAGCCCACTCGATCAATACTCCGACGGGTATTGCTAAGCTTAACGCTACCACGGCGAGCAGAACTCATTTGACCTACATGTATACCCCGGCGAGTAGAACTCATTTGACCTACATGTATACCCCGGCGAGTAGAACTCATTTGACCAATACCCCGGCGGGTATCACGGAGCACGCCCGGTGTAACAGGATAGCTTGTCCCCCCGGATAGGCTGTCCCCCTACGACACCCTATCCTAGTATACGTTGTCCGCCTTTAGGATAGCTTGTCCCCCCCTGCAACTTCGATCGCTTGGTTGACCGTTCGGATGTGTTACTTACATATATACACTTAGAGCGCGCGCGCGTCTGGATTTCAGGCATAGTATAACACCTACAGTTTTTTAGATTCGCCACGTGTTCTCAAACGCAGTCGACGTCAGAAGTGTTTGACAAAAGTGTTCCATTGGTTATAAGAATGAACGATGAAGATCACGAAATACCACTCTACATGCAATGAGATTTTTAAGTATCTGAAACACGGCGAGTATCGGGTGGATGCTAGTAAATCGGAAAAGCGGGCGATTCGCGGAAGAGCACACAGTTTCGTGATGAAGGAAGGCTTGCTCTATCTCAAAAGTAATACGGCCGACATGACAGAAAAGCAATGGATTGTGAATAAAGAGGATCAAATGAAGGTGATCTTATCTTGCCACGATGGAAAGCTAGGTGAGTTTTTTAGTTGACGATATGCGCATGCAGCTGCGATACGGGTACTCGTAATTTATTTTACTAGTCTCCTCCTTAATTCTTGTAATATTCAACTAAGGTGGTGGTCATTTTGGACGTGACAAGTCTCTACAGAAGATTTGTTCACGGTTCTATTGGCGCGATATGACAAAGCACATAAAAGAATATGTAAGTACTTGTGAAGTCTGCCAAAAGACCAACCCAAAACTGCACAAAGAGGTTCCAGTTCTACATCCAATTGCTGTAAAAGCTGAAGTCTGGCATCAAGTAAGAATTGACCTCGTAGGTCCACTTACGCTCACAAAGAGAGGAAATAGGTATGTGTTGGTTTAAACGGCATATGAATGTAATTACTGCGTTAAAATGGCTTTAATCCGTACAAGTGTTGCAGCTGTATATAGTGATCGTTGGGAAAAAAAAATGGACTTAGAATATAAAAAATACCAATTCTGCTTTGCACATCTACAATTCCAGAATATGATAATAGTTCTGGTGCAGTTAATGGAATAGGCACATTTTATCAATTAGGTTCATGACAGTTTGCATCCACAGCAAATAAAAATTAAATAACTAAGACATGTTCTAGTTTCAGGAATGACTGTTAACTGTTTTGGGATAACTTCCTCTCCTATTTTGCTTAGAATGATGTTTAGTTTGGCAGTGTTAGTACTGCGATATCAGAAGAAGGAAAGTGCATTGTTGGTCAAACAAAACAGTATCTCAATCCTGAACAGGATGATTGGGATGAGCACATTGATGCTATTTTGTTTTCCTATCGTACTAGTATACATGCATCAACAAACTTTACACCATTTTACTTGATGTGTGGTAGGGAAGCAGTGCTTCCAGTCGAACTGCAAATGACAGATCAGACAGTGCATGTGGATAGTGATACACATGTAGAAAAAATGATGCAATAATTATTTCCTTTTGTTGACCTGAACGTTACAAAAGCACAGAAGAAGCAAAAGGCTTACTACAATAAAAGACATACATCAGAAAAGTATCAATTAGGGGACCTTATGATTGTGAAAAACATGAGGAATTTAAGTAGGAAAGGAGGAAAAACATGCAGATGTGAGATGGACAGGTCCTTACTCAATCATTGTGATCCATGAGAAGGGTTGCACAGCCTCCAAAACTGTAACGGAAAAACGCTTGCAAAGAAGATAAATGGAAGCAGACTGAAACTGTATCATGAGTGCAAAGGAAACTGTAGCAATGTTTCTAGTCAACAGGTACTGGACTACAGAGATGAGGATGAAGATATTCAAATCCTGACTGAAAAATGTACTACATTGCCTGATGATGTTCATAATGAGGAACGAACACAGAATAAAAAACTTTCAGCTGTTATTAGTCAGTGTGCTTTAAAGGAGAACTCAAAAGAGGTGACAGGTTACAAGCAAGATGAAGATGACTTCACTATTCACAGTAAAGGCTCATTACTGACAACTAAAGCTAATTCTTCTCTTGATGACCAGCTGTACTCTTCACATCTACTGCATTTATGGACAACAGGTGCTGCTATGTTAGCATATTGTGCTGATGAAGGTGAATTTGATGTAAGCTAATTACATCGGTTTGATTTAAATTAAAATAATTTTATTTTATCTCACAGCCCTCAATATGCATTTAAATGAAGGTGAGTTTGCACTAAGCAGAGATCTGATAGTAGATATGTGGCTACAATCCCGTCAATATGATGAGTCCATTAAGGGAGGTTTGTGGTGTTGGCTTTGTCATTTTTAATGATGAGTTGTATGAAAGCTTTATGGAATTCAAGAAAGGTGTAACCTATCAAAATAATTTAAGAATTGTTGAACAAATGGATCTTTTGTTTTATTGGATCAAGACCTGCAAAATAACATCAATAAAAGAAGTTTCCCTAATGGATAAAGCATACGGTTTGATGCCACCTGCTGACTTGGATGCACTGTGTGAATGGGTATATGACACTAGAAAACAATGGAACAAAACAGAAATGAAGTCATGCTCACCAACACAGAGTAAGACATGTATAATGTTACGAATATCTGTATGCATGCATGTGTTGATTTACATTAAAATATTGCACCATTTTTTGATCAACATTATTAGTTAGTTTTATTCCATCATAGTTATTAGTTTATTTTGTTTTAATTATTGAATTTGACCTCTCCAGGCAAGGCTGTAACTAGGTGCTCATTGGATGAAGTAATGAGAAATACTATCTTATCCAGTACTGGATGGCTTGATGACACCATCATGAATCGAGCTCAAAGCATTCTTAGGGAGCAGTTGGAGCAGCAGGATTTCAAAATGCTACACTAGGAACTCGGTTGTTCTTAGAAGTGAGTTCATCCAAATACTGCACAATGGTAAAAACCATTGGCTGATAATATCCACTATTGGCCTACCAGCATCAACAGTCAATGTTTATTACAGCCTTTACCAATCACTGTCACAATGTACTATTGATCAGATTTGTACTGTGATGTTTTCCACCAATGATGCAGTAGATGTTAGATTTATTGATGTAGAACAGCAGACCAACAATTCTGACTGTGGTGTGTATGCAATAGCATATGCCACCAGTCTCTGTTTCAGTGAGGATACAAATTGTATTCAATACTGTGTCAGCAAAATGAGAAGCCATTTAGTAAGTTGCTTTGAAAAGTACCAAATGTCTCCTTTCCCGAGCATTAGTAGGAATGTTTCAATATGTTCAGTGGTGGCACAAGAGACAATCCAGATCTCCTGTAGCTGCCGAATGCCACAAATTGGTAGAATGATTCAGTGTTGCTGTTGCAAAGAATGGTATCATAAGAAATGTGAAAACGTAACAAGGATGGAATTGGCATCCTCTTGGAAGTGCAGGCTGTGCACCAAGAAATGAACATCGATCATGAAGTTTCATTCATTTTGTGTCATTACTGTATTTATCAGTTGCATGTATAAGATTAGATATGCACGCAGGACACCCGGAGGAGCATAACTATTGTTAGATCTATACGATATGGTGCACGGGGAGCAAGGAAGATTTACAAATAGCTAATATTATCGCCAAAGTGATCAACACTCAAAGTTCTTAAGGAGAGCGCAACAGCATGCACTAATATCCTATCAAATGGGCTATGTTGGTTAAGCGTTGCTTGCAAAAATGAAGGGGGACAGCAAATCCTAAAGCGGACCAATAATCCTAGGAATAATTGTCCTAGGGGGGACAATGTATCCTAGGCTACGTTGTCCGGCGGACAACGTAGCCTAGGATACATTGTCCAGCCGGACAATTTTTAGGGGGACACCGGCAGCATTAATATCGTTAGCAAACTCAAAGAGCATGGCGCAACTTGGCAATATAGCCGGCCTTGACCAAGGCGGTCCTACACACGATGATGGGGAGGTTCGGGAAGCAGTGTATGTCTGCGGCCACAACCGCTCATTCACCATCTCATTCTATAGGTGCAGAGCTCGGGTCGATGCCGTCAGGCTCCACACTTGCTCAGGTCGATACCCCCATTGTAAATGTGCAAGCCGATGCAGATCAGGCCCAGTCAGCTCCCAGCACGATGCAGCCGGTGGTAACACACAGCATGCCAGATCATCATAACGAGCTAGGAACTTTGGTGGGCGAGGGGGTGGCTCCAGTACCTAAAAAGCTGGCAGAGAAGATATGGAGATGGGAGTTCGTGGAAATGAGCGAGATGGTGGCAGAAAGCTGGTCGCAGAAATCAGATGAACCCAGCACTGGCCTAGTAGCGAGGAATCGTCGCAGGCGCCCGGTGACTGAGCTGATTCCATGAATACAATGCTTTACAGCATACACAAGTGTAATGTCGCGAAGATTCCCAGAATCGGTACTGGAGCTGCTAGCGTACATGACAGGAATCATTCGGGCAAGCAGGGAGTACGGCCCAGTCTGGACCCAATATGACTCAGCCGTTAGAAGGCAGGCAGCCAGCACGGGCAACAGGATATGATCCCGAATAAACCCATCCCTGTACGCTGTGTGCTTCACTGGGATGGCACAGGGCACCCCTCGCTGTAGCACCTGCGCGTCAATTGACCACACCGTTCGGGATTGCCCTTATTCAGTAAAGACCGACCTAGAGAGGACGCTGGAAGCGGTGTTAACAGCGTGCTCAACGAGACCTCATGTTGCTAGTGAGATCACTAGCAACCCTTCCCAGGAGATATGCCGCCGATAGAACGAGATGCGTTGCTCCTTTCAAAGTTGCCGCTACCGACACGCATGCCTGGGCTGTGGTGGCGACCATCCACTGAAGCAGTGCAGCCGGCCTCAAACAGCAGGCATGAAACGCCCGAGGCCTTGAGTATTGGGACACAAGGGCTAGCTTTGTCAGGGGGCATGCATAGCAGTGTTACTGTTAAGTGTTAACTGTTTAGCTGATTTAATATTTTGCATGCCGTTCACATGTGTCGCTCATTTCGGCGCAGGCGTCTATCGGTACACAGGGGACCTGCTGGCACTCGAACGCTGTAGGGCCACGTGGGGTACTCGGCGTATACCACCACCCCAGTGGAGTCGCATCACGACACCTCTAGAGTGGGAGTGGGAGAAGGCGCTGAAATCCCACCCAGACCAGCAATACGGGCCTACATGTATATAGTGACGGAACTAAGAGAAGGGTTCCGAGTGGAGTTCGACTATGCCCACCATACTCGCCAGAGAGCTACCGGAAATATGCATTCAGCTCGCGAACATGCCCAAGTCATCCGGGAGTACCTGGCAGTAGAGTGCTCAGAGGGACGAGTGGTGGGACCGTTGTGTCCACCGTGGTCACAAACGATTCAGATCAGCCAGTTTGGAGTGATACCAAAGGGAGCGACAGGCAAATGGAGGCTAATTTTGGACCTTTCCTCCCCAGAGGGAGCGAGTGTCAATTGTGGTATCGACAAAGAGCTGTGCTCCCTTAAGTATGCGACGGTGGACCAGGCAGCTGAGTCAGTCGTCCGGCGTGGCCGAGGGACTCTGATGGCAAAAAAATTGATATCAAAGCGGCGAACCGGCTAATACCTGTCCACCCGGAGGACCGATGGCTACTGGGAATGCAGCTTGAGGGAGCATATCTTATGGACACAGTATTACCGTTCGGAATGAGGTCAGCCCCCAAGATTTCAATGCAGTGGCAGATGCCCTCGAGTGGGTTTGCAGAAATGAGGGGGCGCAAGAGGCTTTACATTACCTGGATGACTTCATTGTTTTCGGAGCATCAGACTCATCGGAGTGCAGCAAC
Source organism: Ephydatia muelleri (assembly GCA_013339895.1). Lineage (NCBI taxonomy): Eukaryota > Metazoa > Porifera > Demospongiae > Spongillida > Spongillidae > Ephydatia > Ephydatia muelleri. The sequence continues at coordinate 7,802,027 of JABACO010000003.1, read as the reverse complement.
TACCTCTTCATCGGTGTTTCAGAGACTGGGAGTTCCAATTGCAGAACACAAAACGGCCGGCCCGTCGTCCAAGATCATCTTTCTGGGAGTCGAGATAGATTCACAACAGCTAACTCTTCGCCTGCCAGAAGAGAAGCTGGTTGAGCTTAGAGCACTCATATCATTGTGGCTATATAAGAAAGTAGCAGTGGCGCGCAACTTAAAATCCGTGGTGGGCAAGCTCGAGAATGCGTGCAAAGTGGTCCGCCCGGGGAGATCATTCCTTCGGAGAATGCTGGACCTTCTGCGGGGGGTCCACAGTAACCGGCGGCTCATTCGGCTCAGCGAAGCCTTCAGGTCTGACCTAATGTGGTGGCACATGTTCCTGGATGTTTGGAACGGCGTTTCGATGATCCCTTTTGGTGACCCTCAACTACACGATGTTGTGGTGCACATGGACGCATCTGGAAACCTGGGTTGTGCGGCATGGTGGCCGGATGGCTGGCTGCAGTACTCATGGCCACCAGAAATGGTAAAGACGCACAGCACACCAGAAGAGGCATTACCAATTGTGCTAGCCTGCGCAGTTTGGGGAGAAGAGTGGGATAAGAAGATCCATGTGTATTGCAATAATGAGGCGGCGGTCATCAGTTTGAACTCAGGCAGTTCGAAGGATACGTGGACGATGCACTTGATCCGGTGCTTATTTTTCAATAAGGCACAGTTTGGACTAACTATAACCATCTCACATATCCCGGGATAGAACAACAAATTAGCCGACGCTTTGTCTCACAATGATTTTGCATATTTCTGTACACAGGTTCCCGCAGCACGGCGGTACAGCGTCCCTCCACAGCTGGAGATCGTCTTGGTGTGCACCCGACTGGACTGGACGTCGGTCAATTGGGCGCAATTATTCAGCAATTGTTTTTGGCGGGTATAGCGGACTCGACCAGAAACACCTACAGGTCAGGAAGTGACCGCTATATCAGGCTGTGTGCCACATTGGGTATCACACCATTCCCAGTATCCGAACGCTCACTATCACTATTTGCCGCGTCTCTCTATAGAGATGGCTTAGCTGGCAGCACAGCCAAGACGAGGCATCCGATTTGCACAGATTTCCTTTGGGGGAACATTGGGAGCATGCCGCACCTCGAGTACGTTTTAAAGGGATTCCGCAAGCTGGCAGTGGGGAAACCTCGCCCACGCCTACCCATGACTCCCCCTATCCTGATGAAGATGTGGGACATATGGTCGAGGGTACCAGAGAGAGGGGATGCATCCATGCTCTGGGCGGCTTCCTGCATGTGCTTCTTCCTCTTCCTGCGATCGGGGGAGATAGTAGTGCCTTCTGATGGTGCCTATGACTCGTCCGTCCACCTCAGTTACGGAGATGTGTGAACTGATAGCCTGGTTAACCCGACCTACATCACAGTAGCATAAAAGGCGTCCAAGACGGTTCCTTTCCGGAAAGGAGTGACGGTTCACATTTAACACCGGTTCCATGTAAATAGAATGTATTTTTTGTCGAACCTACTTTTTAGAAAATTAGTCGGAAAAGGTGGTTTTAAGTTGAAAAATACATATTCTGACAGCCCAACTCTTTCTACGACGATTGGTGCTATTCCTAGCTTCGTATCATTCACGGTGACGTAGTTAGCTTCATTTAAACAGACGCGGTCGCCCGTTTTTCGATGCTCGAATGCTACCGAGTACACTTTTTTCCGGAGTGGTTTCAAACATATTTGATGGTGTCTGTAGACGTGTTTAGGTACCCAATAAAATATAGCACAAGTGAAACGTTCACAACTTACCTCGTTTTCGTACAACACACTCTCGCCTGGTACCCAGACCCAAACGTTGTCCCAGACTTTTCAATTATTTGCCGTTAATTTCTTTCCATGAATTAATTATGTCTCTTCCTTGTTCTGCAAAACACAAGAAACCTGTATGCGACAAATGCACCGCTGGAACGAACTGTACCAAATGCTGCTTGTGCCAACCTCGTTCGCGTGGTCGACCTAGAAAGGATACACTAGTTGCATCGGATCCCGAAACGGCAGCTCGGTCAAATCCGGAAAGGGAAGCTCGGATCCATCATACTACAGATGCTTCAGCGAGTTCTGTCTTGGAGGAAGCGCCTGCTATAACCGATGAGGCCATCCAATATGCATCGCAAGCACACATTTTGAAGGTGATGGGGCAAATGGGTTGTGAGGACGGGTATGAAAGCAGCGTGCGAAGGCTCCCTCATATTGATGTCCGTCGTCGTGTACAGTTTGCGAGTGAACTTGATGCTGCTAGTGTGCAACGAATTGAAAATGTGTTCAGAAGAGGCATCAAGGCCTTGGCGCGAATGCTTTTGCCTGGTCTGAATCTGAAAAGCGATAGTGATATCAAGATCGCATTCAGCATTCAATCAGTTGCAGCTCCCATGGAAGAACCCGCCGTTGCTGAAGAGGTCAATGAAGTCCCTCTCTTGCCCATCCCTTCTTCCAGTATCCCTACGCAAATGCTCGACACCATGCCTATCACCATCAGAGATGTGCTGAAGTGCAAGAAGCCTTACACCTCCCTTGATGCAAGAACACTTCTTGTCCCTCTGGCTGATGTGCCCCAGGCATATATTGCATCACTGCTCACCATAAGCAACAATTATGCAGGGCGTTTGCATTTTCAAGCTAAGGTAGACAAGCTGTATCTCACAGAAGGTGTGACTCTTCAAGAGTACAGGCACTCCCGTTCCCGTGTGAACAGCACCACAATCAACCTTGCAGTGGACTTCATCTACGGAGATGATAACATCAGCCGCCTTGCTTGGGAAGCCAAAAAAACGCTCACCGAATAGAGATCTTAGGTGGAAGGGGCTAGCAAATGTGTTTGCGATGAGATCCCTGGTTTTAAAACATGACATTGCAACCATGTACAGGGAGTATCTAGTGAAACAGAAGGCTGCAATGTCTAGGAAGCCACCAATTGGAAAGAGTATGTTTTACACCATAGCCAACCATATCACTGGTGGTGGAAAACAGCAGGAGGCACGGGCAGGGGTGGATTACATAAAGGTTAATTTCCACACTGACAATTTTGCCATTGTAGACAAGGTGATTGATGTTCTTGCTCCCCTGTCTGATGTGGACCACACCCTGCGCAATGAGCTTTGTGGTCTGCGCTCTGATGCGTACACATTCCTTAGCTATGGATATGCAGTACATGTGAGGAAGGGAGTGAAGGCATCAGCAGAGACTGGAGTGCACAGCCATCAGCCTCAAGAGCATGAAGCCCAACAGTTTACTGCATACCAAGAGCTGGAAGAGCTGAATTCTCAACCAGATTTGTTTGATGAGCCAGCCACACAGGAGGCATTTATCAGCCAGGTTCGACACCAGCTCAGCTTGTGTGCCGAAATGAGTGGATCTGTGATAGACCAGAGTGAGATTAATGGCGCAACCACACACGCACCAGCATATGCACTGGACCTGGCTCCTGACAGAAGACCAAACAGGAATCCCAAGCTTGGTGGTTACCTAGCGTGCAGTGCTTGCAGGGGAACATTCCTGTTCTATGACAGGCTGAGGCATGTGGCTTTAGCCAAGCTGGATCAGGATCCAACAAGGCTTTCAGAGATAGCCGATGTGCTGTTGTCCATCTACCAGTGTGAGCGTCGCACTTTTAGGTACATGGCCCATGTGATGCTAGCAGCCCAACAGTCCCACAAGATGAAGCAGGCCATTGCGGAAATGGACTCTAGCACTGCATATGTTGTGTTTGACTTCAAGCAGAAGTTCCTGGCCAAGGGCTTTAGGGAGGGAGGTGACTCATACTACGGAAAAAAAGGTATGCTATGGTGGGGAGCGGATGTGTACATCAAGCCAGAATGTGAAGATGCCAGGTTCAGTGAGTCTCCTATCAATTTCACTGCAGACATAGCACGTTTACAGGCAGAGATGACAAAGGATGATGGTGGTGTGTCTACAGAAGATGCTAATGATGTGCAAGAGGATGAGGATGTGCCGGAAGGAGAACAGGATGAGTATGTGCCAGAGGATGACGATGTGCCAGAAGGTGAACAGGATGAAGATGTGCCAGAGGATGAGGACATGCCAGAAGGAGAACAGGATGAGGATGTGCCAGAAGGAGAACAGGATGAAGATGTGCCAGAGGATGAGGACATGCCAGAAGGAGAACAGGATGAGGATGTGCCAGAGGATGAGGACGTGCCAGAAGGAGAACAGGATGATGATGTGCCAGAAGGAGAACAGGATGATGATGTGCCAGAAGGAGAACAGGATGATGATGTGCCAGAAGGAGAACAGGATGAGGATGTGCCAGAGGATGAGGACGTGCCGGAAGGTGAACAGAATGAAGATGGGGCCGATGCGGATGCACAAGCGGCTGTACAAGGTGAGGATTTGCAAGAAGAGGCTGATGAAGAGGATGGTACACCTGCCCTGCACTTCATTGACTGCATTGTCCAAGGTGAGCAGAGGGCTGATGGCAATGTTGTTCTGTCATGTTTAGAAGCAGCCCTTCATGCTTTGAAACAGCGGTTTCCTCATATTGCCAAAATAATCATGCAGAGTGACAATGCCAAAAATCTTGCTGGAAAGCAGACCAAGCTGCTCCTCCCACATGTGTGCTCTACTGCAGGGCTGAAGCTGGTGGCCTACTACCACAACGAGGCACAGAGTGGCAAAGATGTCTGCGACACACACTTTTCACACCAACAAACACAAGTTGATGCCTATCTGGTGCAGGGAGATGGAGGAAGGAAGGTCTCCACCCCAAAGCAGCTTGCTGTAGCTTTAATGACCACTTCAGTTTGCAACACAACTGTGTTACTAGTGAAGCCAGATTTTAGTGCTGCATACCGTACTGCTGTGATACCTGCAGTATCTGGCATATCTGAGTTCTACGCAGCTCAGTACATTACAACTGATGGTAAGCAGGAAGTCCAGTTTTTCCACAGTCTTGGGCAGAATGTGCCATCAGTCACTGTTCCCATTCCTTCATGCCATGCCTGCTCACTGAGTACCCCTATGGGTACAGATGGCATAAACTTCACTGGTGTTAGAGTGTTATTGAATAGTGACAGTGAAGGCACATGTGTGCAAGCAAGAAAAGATAGACGTCGATACACCAGGAGAAGTAAGGGCATGAGCAAGCGAGAGATACAGCATCTGCAGAAACGGAGGGAAGATGAGGAGGCATTGAAGAGGATACGGGCAGTGTACCCACAGTGTGCTGAGTGTCTCTACCATTTCAAATCACACCAGCTACTTGTGAAACATGTGTGTGGTGGAGTAGGGATGTCTCATGATGTGCTCAGTAATGCGATGAAGCATGCCGATCAGCTTCTTTCAAAGATGGACTTCTCTGTAGAAGGTGCTATTGATAGGGCTTCAAGTATGTTCGACACTGAGGTAACATATGCAACCTTTGAGTCCAATTTTTATGCTGGTTGGGCCCATACCAGGAAGTGCATGCATCCAGAGTTGACTTCCAAGGTAAACAGCATTATACATCAGTGCTGGAAAGCTGGAGAGTCTACTGAGCTGGGTAAAGTGAAGATCTCTGTTGATGGTGTTTTTTCAAGGCTTGATGAGATGCAGCTGCAAAAGGTTATTAGGCTTAGTGAACTTCCACTTGCAGGAAAGATCAGATCAGTGTACCAGAGTATTGGCAGGAAACCCGAGGCTCCACGAGCTGGTAGTAAGCGTGGAAGGAAGCAAAGTTGTGATGGACCAACCTCAAGGCAAAAGAAGGCCAGGATAACCTATGAGCAGCTGGATTTAGAGAAGGACTTGTCCCAGTGGAAGAAGCAAGAATTGGAGGCCTATCTCAGTCACCAAAAAATTGCAAAGACAGGGAATAAACCAGAACTCTTAATGCGTGTTTCAGAACACATGAACACTACTACAATTGAACGACAATAGTTTTGTAGTTGCTTATTGTATTGATCTGTAAGGGCATTTTTACTAAGTGGATGTGTACATGTACTGATGCGTTCGTCAGTGAGCCATTGATTCACCCGCCGTTGATGTTAAATATTTAGGTCTGGGGTCGAGACTAAAGCTACCTAGCTAATCGGGTGGGCCCTACTACCGCGTCAGTACAGCTGGTTCCAATGCTTCCGTACAAGTAAAGAGTCTTAAGTTGTATGAAAGCTATGTCTTTTTTTGAGGTAAGAACGTTTGGACAGTTGTTTAACTTTTAAAAAGCCCAGAAAAAAAGTGTACCTTTTTTCGGGACGGGTCTAACCGTTTCACTTCTAGCCAATACTGCAAACGAGCGGAACAATGTATGAAGCTTGGAATTGCGCTAACCATTGTGTAAAAGGTTGGGTTACTATGTACGCACGAACTTGCGACATTTAGCACTCGTCCGACACCGATTAGAAGTTGGCCCCACATTCCACAGCCTAACATTCCTAAACAATTAACTTCATTAACACCTGCAACGGCGCGCGCATTCATTGAAATTTGTGTCACACGCTTACCCAATGCATGCATATTTAATACATTACATGAACGGCATCGCATCGTGACCTATAGTGAGTGCAGAGACATCAATTGACATTATCTGAATGTTTCTATACTATAGCCTCACCAGTCCACCCCTCCCTAAGCCAGTCCATTCTGCTTGTGTACACACACCCACACACCATGGCTTTGCCAACCTTATCAGAACGAGGACCTGGAGTAATGTTGTGAGTGCAGTGACATCAAGTGACCTTATCTGAATGCTTCTATACTATAGCCTCACCAGTCCACCCCTCCCTATGCCAGTCCATTTCGTTTGTGTACACACACCCACACACCATGGCTTTGTCAAATTTTGTCATCAAAACTAGAGGACATGGGGTAATGGAGTGAGTGCAGTGACATCAAGTGACCTTATCTGAATGCTTCTATACTATAGCCTCAACAGTCCACCCCTCCCGATGCCAGTCAATTGTGTACACACACCCACACACCTTGGCTTTGTCAACTTTGGTCATCAGAACCAGAGGACCTAAAGTAATTCCTTGAGTGCAGTGACATCAAGGGACCTTATCTGAGTGCTTCTATACTATAGCCTCACCAGTCCACCCCTCCCTATGCCAGTCCATTCCACTTGTGTACACACACACACACACACACACACACACCATAGCTTTGTCAAATTTTGTCATCAAAACTAGAGGACATGGGGTAATGGAGTGAGTGCAGTGACATCAAGGAACCTTATCTGAGTGCTTCTATACTATAGCCTCACCAGTCCACCCCTCCCTATGCCAGTCCATTCCACTTGTGTACACACACACACACACACACACACACACCATAGCTTTGTCAAATTTTGTCATCAAAACTAGAGGACATGGGGTAATGGAGTGAGTGCAGTGACATCAATGAACCTTATCTGAGTGCTTCTATACTATAGCCTCACCAGTCCACCCCTATGCCAGTCCATTCCACTTGTGTACACACACCCACACATCACGGCTTTGTCAAATATGGTCATCAAAACTAGAGGACATGGGGTAATGGAGTGAGTGCAGTGACATCAAGGAACCTTATCTGAGTGCTTCTATACTATAGCCACACCAGTCCACCCCTCCCTATGCCAGTCCATTCCACTTGTGTACACACACCCACACACCATGGCTTTGTCAAATTTTGTCATCAAAACTAGAGGACATGGGGTAATGGAGTGAGTGCAGTGACATCAAGGAACCTTATCTGAGTGCTTCTATACTATAGCCTCACCAGTCCACCCCTCCTTATGCCAGTCCATTCCACTTGTGTACACACACCCACACACCATGACTTTGTCAAATTTTGCCATCAAAACTAGAGGACATGGGGTAATGAAGTGAGTGCAGTGACATCAAGGAACCTTATCTGAGTGCTTCTATACTATAGCCTCACCAGTCCACCCCTCCCTATGCCAGTCCATTCCACTTGTGTACACACACCCACACATCACGGCTTTGTCAAATATGGTCATCAAAACTAGAGGACATGGGGGTAATGCTGTGAGTGCAGTGACATCAAGTGACCTTATGTGAGTGCTTCTATACTATAGCCTCACCAGTCCACCCCTCCCTATGCCAGTCCATTCCACTTGTGTAAACACACCCACACACCATGGCTTTGTCAAATATTGTCATCAAAACTAGAGGACATGGGGTAATGGAGTGAGTGCAGTGACATCAAGGAACCTTATCTGAGTGCTTCTATACTATAGCCTCACCAGTCCACCCCTCCTTATGCCAGTCCATTCCACTTGTGTACACACACCCACACACCATGGCTTTGTCAAATTTTGTCGCCAAAACTAGAGGACATGGGGTAATGAAGTGAGTGCAGTGACATCAAGGAACCTTATCAGAGTGCTTCTATACTATAGCCTCACCAGTCCACCCCTCCCTATGCCAGTCCATTCCACTTGTGTACACACACCCACACACCATGGCTTTGTCAAATTTTGTCACCAAAACTAGAGGACATGGGGTAATGAAGTGAGTGCAGTGACATCAAGTGACAGTATCTGAATGCTTCTATACTATAGCCTCACCAGTCCACCCCTCCCTATGCCAGTCCATTCCACTTGTGTACACACACCCACACACCATGGCTTTGTCAAATTTTGTCACCAAAACTAGAGGACATGGGGTAATGAAGTGAGTGCAGTGACATCAAGTGACAGTATCTGAATGCTTCTATACTATAGCCTCACCAGTCCACCCCTCCCTATGCCAGTCCATTCCACTTGTGTACACACACCCACACACCATGACTTTGTCAAATTTTGCCATCAAAACTAGAGGACATGGGGTAATGAAGTGAGTGCAGTGACATCAAGGAACCTTATCTGAGTGCTTCTATACTATAGCCTCACCAGTCCACCCCTCCCTATGCCAGTCCATTCCACTTGTGTACACACACCCACACATCACGGCTTTGTCAAATATGGTCATCAAAACTAGAGGACATGGGGGTAATGCTGTGAGTGCAGTGACATCAAGTGACCTTATGTGAGTGCTTCTATACTATAGCCTCACCAGTCCACCCCTCCCTATGCCAGTCCATTCCACTTGTGTAAACACACCCACACACCATGGCTTTGTCAAATATTGTCATCAAAACTAGAGGACATGGGGTAATGGAGTGAGTGCAGTGACATCAAGGAACCTTATCTGAGTGCTTCTATACTATAGCCTCACCAGTCCACCCCTCCTTATGCCAGTCCATTCCACTTGTGTACACACACCCACACACCATGGCTTTGTCAAATTTTGTCGCCAAAACTAGAGGACATGGGGTAATGAAGTGAGTGCAGTGACATCAAGGAACCTTATCAGAGTGCTTCTATACTATAGCCTCACCAGTCCACCCCTCCCTATGCCAGTCCATTCCACTTGTGTACACACACCCACACACCATGGCTTTGTCAAATTTTGTCACCAAAACTAGAGGACATGGGGTAATGAAGTGAGTGCAGTGACATCAAGTGACAGTATCTGAATGCTTCTATACTATAGCCTCACCAGTCCACCCCTCCCTATGCCAGTCCATTCCACTTGTGTACACACACCCACACACCATGGCTTTGTCAAATTTTGTCACCAAAACTAGAGGACATGGGGTAATGAAGTGAGTGCAGTGACATCAAGTGACAGTATCTGAATGCTTCTATACTATAGCCTCACCAGTCCACCCCTCCCTATGCCAGTCCATTCCACTTGTGTACACACACCCACACACCATGGCTTTGTCAAATTTTGTCATCAAAACTAGAGGACATGGGGTAATGAAGTGAGTGCAGTGACATAAAGGAACCTTATCAGAGTGCTTCTATACTATAGCCTCACCAGTCCACCCCTCCCTATGCCAGTCCATTCCACTTGTGTACACACACCCACACACCATGGCTATGTCAATTTTTGTCATTAAAACTAGAGGACATGGGGTAATGTTGTGAGTGCAGTGACATCAAGTGACCTTATCTGAGTGCTTCTATACTATAGCCTCACCAGTCCACCCCTCCCTATGCCAGTCCATTCCACTTGTGTACACACACCCACACACCATGGCTTTGTCAAATTTTGCCATCAAAACTAGAGGACATGGGGTAATGAAGTGAGTGCAGTGACATCAAGGAACCTTATCTGAGTGCTTCTATACTATAGCCTCACCAGTCCACCCCTCCCTATGCCAGTCCATTCCACTTGTGTACACACACCCACACACCATGGCTTTGTCAAATTTTGCCATCAAAACTAGAGGACATGGGGTAATGTTGTGAGTGCAGTGACATCAAGTGACCTTATCTGAGTGCTTCTATACTATAGCCTCACCAGTCCACCCCTCCCTATGCCAGTCCATTCCACTTGTGTACACACACCCACACATCACGGCTTTGTCAAATATGGTCATCAAAACTAGAGGACATGGGGTAATGCTGTGAGTGCAGTGACATCAAGTGACAGTATCTGAATGCTTCTATACTATAGCCTCACCAGTCCACCCCTCCCTATACTAGTCCATTCCACTTGTGTACACACACCCACACACCATGGCTTTGTCAAATTTTGTCATCAAAACCAGAGGACATGGGGTAATGAAGTGAGTGCAGTGACATCAAGGAACCTTATCTGAGTGCTTCTATACTATAGCCTCACCAGTCCACCCCTCCCTATGCCAGTCCATTCCACTTGTGTACACACACCCACACACGTGTGTGGGTGTGTGTACACAAGTGGAATGGACTGGCATAGGGAGGGGTGGACTGGTGAGGCTATAGTATAGAAGCATTCAGATACTGTCACTTGATGTCACTGCACTCACTTCATTACCCCATGTCCTCTAGTTTTGGTGACAAAATTTGACAAAGCCATGGTGTGTGGGTGTGTGTACACAAGTGGAATGGACTGGCATAGGGAGGGGTGGACTGGTGAGGCTATAGTATAGAAGCACTCAGATAAGGTCACTTGATGTCACTGCACTCACAACATTACCCCATGTCCTCTAGTTTTGATGGCAAAATTTGACAAAGCCATGGTACCATGGCTTTGTCAAATTTTGCCATCAAAACTAGAGGACATGGGGTAATGTTGTGAGTGCAGTGACATCAAGTGACCTTATCTGAGTGCTTCTATACTATAGCCTCACCAGTCCACCCCTCCCTATGCCAGTCCATTCCATGTGTGTACACACACCCACACACCATGGCTTTGTCAAATTTAGTCATCAAAACTAGAGGACATGGGGTAATGGAGTGAGTGCAGTGACATCAAGGAACCTTATCTGAGTGCTTCTATACTATAGCCTCACCAGTCCACCCCTCCCTATGCCAGTCCATTCCACTTGTGTATACACACACACAAACACACACACTATGGCTTTGTCAAGTTTTGTCATCAAAACTAGAGGACATGGGGTAATGCTGTGAGTGCAGAGACATCAAGGAACCTTATCTGAGTGCATGTATACTATAGCCTCACCAGTCCACCCCTCCCTATGCCAGTCCATTCCACTTGTGTACACACACCCACACACCATGGCTTTGTCAAATTTAGTCATCAAAACTAGAGGACATGGGGTAATGCTGTGAGTGCAGTGACATCAAGGAACCTTATCTGAGTGCTTCTATACTATAGCCTCACCTGTCCACCCCTCCCTATGCCAGTCCATTCCACTTGATTCCACTTGTGTACACACACACACACACCATGGTTTTGTCTAATTTAGTCATCAAAACTAGAGGACATGGGGTAATGCTGTGAGTGCAGTGACATCAAGGAACCTTATCTGAGTGCTTCTATACTATAGCCTCACCAGTCCACCCCTCCCTTTGCCAGTCCATTCCACTTGTGTACACACACACACACACACACACACACCATGGCTTTGTCAATTATGTACATCAAAAGTAGAGGACATGGGGTAATGGAGTGAGTGCAGTGACATCAAGGAACCTTATCTGAGTGCTTCTATACTATAGCCTCACCAGTACACCCCTCCCTATGCCATTCTATTCCACTTGTGTATACACACACACACACACACACACTATGGCTTTGTCAAGTTTTGTCATCAAAACTAGAAGACATGGGGTAATGGAGTGAGTGCAGTGACATCAAGGAACCTTATCTGAGTGCTTCTATACTATAGCCTAAAGTAGTGTCTGAAACGTTACTGTTTTCATGTACACAACAATACCTTTGGAATTGGATACCTATATAGGTGCTATCCAAGTATCGCCAGCTTTTTGCGACAACTGTGCATAAAAAAGCCATTTGCTGCTCAAAGGTATTATCTAATTATTGAGATAATTTGTCACATTATGTATTTATTATGTATAGCCTGTGTGCAAAACTACTTATTGGTCAGTAATATCTTGTAGTGTAGAAGAGCATCAAGAAGTAAGTATTATGGAATTGATGAAAATGTGGATTGACTCTTTCTTGAATGAAATGGAAGGTCCCCATGTGTAATAAATTCAATTTGTCCCAAGCATTGTTTGTTACATTTCTATCTTGCCAGGGAGTGTGAAAAGTGTAATCAGCATCTGGACATTCATAGTCGGGAAGTTTCATTTCCTAGCCATATGATGATTCATTGTGATAGAGTTCCACTATCTAGAAGTTGAATTGTAGAGTTCTTTTGCCATGGTAATGTCTTTTCAATTTCATGTACACAACTGTAAACTACATTTGTGCATACAGTGTAGAGCATGTGTCATACTTACATGCCACGAACAAGCCAAAATATGAACTTTCTGCACTGGTGGTAAGTATCTAGCGTTTTGTATATAATCAAATAGTACCTTACACTGCATTATAATTTCCTTCACGCACATAGACACATGCCTTGTTAGGAGCAGAGATCAATGGATCAGATACAGTGACACACAAGTCAGCATCATCACATCATTTGATTACATATGTTCACAAGAAGTGCAGGTTGTACAGGGTGGTTTGTTCATACATTCATTCATGTTACATTTGTGGCAGGAAAATGTTTGTCTTGCATTGTATACATCACCAATGGCAGTGGTAAGTTAGCGGTCATTTACATATTGGTTACTTATATTTTACATTTATAAAGGCACTTCTAGATGAATGTACTGCTGATTTGACGACTCCTAACTCAACTAATTCAAACCTAGTAGGTGTAATGTTCAGAGTACATTGCTGCTATGTACCACAAGGATGCCTTTTACAACATAGCGATATCCAGGGCTACCTGAACATTTAGAAGCTGAGGTATTGTTTCAATATGCTTCTGCAGTAATGGAAAGCAAGCTAGAATTCATCTATTCAGCTTAAGCTCAAGGTTCCTATGCCTAGTTCCACATTCCAGCTTGAGAAACAGGACCTGATGAATGTAGCATCTGGAGGATGGATCGACTCCAAGGTCAATTCATCAATACCATTTTTGACGTTATGAAGCAAAGAACTTACAATTACAGATAATTGCCTCATATTTTGAGCTTATGCAAATAAGTAATATGCAGAAAGCATTATTACATAACCTTAACAGGGCTGTATGGAGTATAATAGTGATATGTTTCAGCACGGAATAATGACAAAGTGGTTTGATCCTACATTTATACCTCTGCTAAAAGCAAAGGGATATTCAGCAGTGAAACGGTACTGTAAGGTAAGAAGAAGAGATAGGTTTTACTAATACGAGCTGAATATACAGTGTACAATATAGGGGAAAGATTTGCTGAAAAATGAAGTCTTGCTGTTTCCTGTACACAAGCCACAGCATTGGAGCCTATTGGTAAGTACATTTACGCATTGTAAAAAGTCTTCATTGTAATAATCCTTATAGGTTGTGCACATTCAGAGGCATGTGATCATATGTATTGATTCATTGCATCAAAGTAACTGTGATGCTGTGAACTGGATTTGGTAAGTTATCCATATATTTTGTTCAGACTTAGCAGGTGTGCACGTTATACAGGTTATATATCAGTAATGAGCTACGACATCAATCAGACTTTGAGGATTTAATGCACCATTGGACATACCAAGATTCAGTGGGCTGCTTTGATTCAAAATGTAACATATGCTTTTTTGATATAGCTACTTTTCAGGGGAGTAATTCCCCAATGCAAAGAAACCCAACAGATTGTGGCGTATTTGTGTGCTTTGTGAGTTGTTCATAATTCTGACAAGCTTGACTTATTTATTTAGTGTTCTACTTTATACATGTAGGCAGCACGACTTATTGTTGACCAACTACCTCTTCTACATACTCAAGTAAAATAAATTTGTCTAGTAGGTCTGTAATCGGATTCTGCTGCAATCTGCAGGGACTAATGGATGCATTTAGATTACAAATGGTTTATGAGCTTTCAGTGGGAGATCTACAGCCAATTGGTATACTGTTCATATCTATTGCATGTTTCTTTTGTAATTTCTCCTATTTGTCTTCAACCTACACACATAGTGGAGAAAAGCAGCAGCATATCTGTAATGGACAATGCAATGTGTTTAATCTCAAATACACCTCTTATGTACACAGGATCATAATGAAGAAGTGAAATTGCCTCAGGCAGAACGCACAATTTGTGCAACGCAAGATCAAGGTGAGACTTTTCAACCTGTGCTGCCATGTCACTATTCATCTCAGTCTTTGTAGAGTCCAATGCTGAAAGTTTGGGATGTGATATTGATGCAGCTGATGATGAGGATGATAGTTATGCAGAAGCTGAAAATGACACTGATTGCAACAGTGACACTGATGGTGATCACAATGCTGGTGTTTCCCAAGATTTTCTAGTGCCTGATTTTAGGAATGGACCTGATCCAGACGACATCTTTGCACTGAGATGGGGAAAGTCTTTTTACATGAAGAACTTCCCACACTTCAAAAGAAAAACCTTGGAGTAAGCATTTTACAGTGATTTGAACTTTACTAAGTGTCTGGAACTAATTTTCTAGTAAGCATTATCCATTTCCAAGACACATAATAAGAAGAGTTGTGAAAGATCTTGAGGTTTAAACTGTAATAATTATTGATACACATGACAATTTATTCATCCTTTAGCCAACCCTCCAGGCCATCTTGAGTAAAGATATACCGTATCAGATCTTCAAATCTACTTTAATGAAATTAAACAGCTTCATAAAGAAGATTTGTACTGGCCTCTTTTAGAATGTTCTGACATGGTACACAATTCTCACCCATATAATCAATTTGACATTAGGAACATTCCTCCCATTTACAGGTATTAGAAGTGTTTTACTTTCTTCAAGAACTTGACTGTGATGTACAAAAACAGGCTGCACTGTCGTTGTCTTTAGTAAACAAGTGTGTAGTTTGGCCAGAGGTGAGTTAATGTATCAATGGTAGAAAATAGAACATAAATCACAATGTGTAAATTCTTTACATTTCCAGATTGTCGTAGCTCTACTGATGAACACATTTAACCTTGAGAGAAAGAAGGCAATAAAACACTTTCTTAATCACACACTACCATCGTTTCCTGTTTACAATAATGTATGCTGTTAGTAAATAACCATGTTGGTTGGCTGGCTGGACCAGCTTGCTCAAATACATTTCATTATATTGTTATTTTAGACAGCAAGTATAATCAATACATACAAAATGCAAACACGTAGAAAAACAGCAAGTATAATACTTTACAAGTTTCGTTACTCCAATTGTGCCAATTCTGTGCAGCCTGCCAGGCTGATCGCTAATCATCAAACCATTGAAAATTGCAGTACATGTATGATACGCTCAGCGGAGACGTCATATGACTTATGAATACACTCAGCCGCTTGAGCAAAAGTTAGCACCTCAAGTGTTAAACGAATTACGAATGATAGGCTGTGGAATGTGAGGCTAACTTCAGCGCGGTTCGTCCGACTAATTTTCCAAAATGTGAGTTCGACAAAAAAGGCCGAAAAAACATTCGATTTACGTGGAACCGGTGTTAAGCAACGAAGGGCCAGCTCTGCCCGGTGGCCGCAGTGTTAGCCTACATGGTCCAGCGGGGACCACAGGCAGGACCATTCTTTCTATTCGAAGATGGTCGCCGTTTAACATGGGACCGCCTGGTGGCAGGAGGGCCCTGGAAAGGGCCAGGGTGGACCCCTCTCACTACTCCGGTCACAGCTTCAGGATCGAAGCAGCGACGACGGCAGCAGCATGCGGTCTGCAAGACTCCCTGATAAAGACACTGGGGAGGTGGGAGAGCGCAGCGTACACGGTGTACACCGAACCCCACCATCCCAGCTGCGCTCAGTAGCAGCGAAACTGGTTATTCCCCAGGCCAATTTGTAGCAGTTGTAGATGTGTGTTGTATCACAGTCCAATATCGCACGGGATCTCACATTCTGGATCTGGGTCAGGGCAGGCGGGGGGCACTATAGAGCGATTACCTAACTACAGCTTGGGGGGGAGGGGTCTTGGCACATACCCCTCCTTGGGGAAAAGGGGGGACTTCACGACCCACCCACCCCCAAGCTGGCATAAGGGCGGGGCTGGCCACTTCCCACCCCCATCACTCTCCCTCTGGATTCCCCCAGATCAGAAGCCTTGCAACAGCATTGCTACTACTCAGTTCCGACAACACATTAAATGAAGGCTAACGAGTTAACCTAGGTTAATGTGGAAGGTACCTTATGCATGCGCAGTCCGATAGAGGAAATACCTCGTGGCGGGTGAGGACACACTTGGTTGGTGATATATATATTTATTTATTTTCATTCTCCAGACCATCATGGTCTGTGACTTCTAGGGGAGAAAGGGAAAAGGGGGGACTTCACGTCCCACCCACTCCCACGGTGGCATAAGGGGGGGGGGAGGGCTTGCCACTTCCCACCCCCATCACTCTCCCTCTAGATCCCCCAGATCAGAAGCCTTGCAACAGCATTGCTACTACTCAGTTCTGACAACACATTAATTGAAGCTAAGAAAGACTCCAAGGGGTAAGCCCGAAGCTACCACTTTGAAGCGGTGGTCAGTCAGCAAAGTTGGTTTCACTTCAAAACAACTCGTCATCTTTGAAGGTACACATAGACACACACACACACCCCGGCTCTTTTAGGACACTGGTTCTTAAATGGACAAGTAACTAAAAACATTCTCTATGAGAAAGTTGGTGGCATATAGGATTTGAAGGCAATAGTGGTGTAAAAAGCAAGGAAACAAGGTCTTATCAGAAGGAAAAATGTAAGTCCTATATTTAGCACACAAACATATGCCCTCAAATGTGCTAAATATATTTTTCCTTCTGATAAGACCTTGTTTCCTTGCTTTTTACACCACAAATCCTATATGCCACCACCTTTCTCATTAAGAATGTTTTTAGTTACTTGTTTCATTGATTTTGGTTCACAAACAACCCCCCCCCCATCCCGCTTACATAGAATACCAGTTATAAATAGTTGTAGACGTTAATAATTTTTACAATGATATACCCCTCAGCCTCGTCCTCCACGTCCACCTCTCTCTCCATGTCCGCCTCTTCCTCTACATCCGCCTCTTTCCCCACGTCTGCCTCTTTCTGTACATCTGCCTCGTCCACCCCCTCCACCTCGTCTTCTGTCTCCTCTATCTCTTGTTCCTCCTCTTCGGCCTTGTCCCCCTCCACATTATCCAGCACCGTCTCTACCCTCGTCAACATGTCCACCACTGCTAACACCTCCTTCACGGTCGCCAACAACTCTACCACAGCTTTTACCTCCTCCATGGCCGTTAACACCTCCTCCTTCACCTCCACCACCACAAGTAAATGCACTGCTGCCGGCTTTACGAGCTTCTCCTCCATCACTGCTTTCACCACCACCATCACGACCTCCTCCATCCATGGGGATTAGGTCTCTCACGTCGTTTTCAGTTAGTTCCATGAGTAACCGAAGTGTTGTGAGCATGGCTTTAGAAATTACTTATATATAGGCCTGATTAAATTGCATGTGAGGAAGATAAAGGGCTTGACATGAGCTGGTTGAAGTGGAACTAATATTCTAGTGTGCTAGGAAAAGGCTGGACCTGAGCTTGTTTGAAGTGGAACTATTTATTCAAGTGTGCTAGGAAAAGGCTGAACTTGATATTGAAGTGAAACTAATATACAAGTGTGCCTTCTTTGAAGTGGAAAGTGTAGCAATTATAGTGTGTTAACCACTGATTTACAAAGCAGACAGTTTCTCTGCCTCCAATTGAATCCAGCCCATCTCTATTGATGATTCACAATAAATGAATCCACATAATGCTTGACAAGCAGCCATGCAGCTAGATTGAGCACAACTCCCCAAGCTGCTCAGTCTTGATAGATTCATCATACATGACTGTTCGTCACACCTTTGGGTAACTTTATTGGTAGTATTCTTTCGAAGGCCTCGTTGGTATTTTCAGATGCCCTTGGACTCCCCGTCAGTGCTGCCGAGATATGGTCTTTAGCAGATATCGCCTATATCGCGATATTTAAGTATATTCATCGAGCAATTATTTATAAATAACCACACAATTTTCATGCAAGTTGAGGTTGCGTTGTTGGAGTGGCGACACAAGAACAAACACATAAAATGCTATAGGGCGCGGGAGGGGGGGGGAAGAGACACTGTACATTGGTACATATACCGGTATACATGTACATGAATAGAGTGTTGCCAAAATGGTATAAGGAAGTATCTAGCTATGACTGTACCTTTAGAAAGCTGCGAAAAAGATAATTGCATGTTTGAATGGATTACATCTGCCTCCCATGCAAGACCATTCTGACCAAAACAAGTTCATTGCCAGAAGCTGCCAGATAAATTATTTCTCCCTCTCGCACCAACATGAAATTGGCAGTCTTGAAACATGAAATGGCCGCATTCAAGTTGAAAGTCTCAAAAGTCTGAGAACTGAATTCGAGCTTCATTCTTAATAACTTACTATTTTTGAATCCTCATATACTGTACATGATCATGTACATAATAATAATAGGTTATGTGCCCTGCTTCCAAAAACCTTCTTTTGCTTGTTGTTTAGTATCGTTGTGAACACAGTAATTAGGTACAGGTTGCCATCAAAAATCCATGTTTCTGGGGCTATCGTCCTTCTAGGAGTGCTCATACACAAGCCGACCTCAGATTCCTTCATACACGTGCATGTACCTCTACCAACATTTCAATACTAACAAAGGCAGCGTCCCCTATTTCCCTTCCACCTTTTGACAGGTTCAGCTTTATCAAGGCATTACTTCAGCAAACTGTATTGTAGCTGACTCTCAATATGTTAGTATTATATAGTGTGCTTATGTAAAAAAATTCTGCATGTTGGAAATCAATTAATACTAATGTTTTTGTTTTTCAATCTATGCTTTTACCATCTGAGTTAGCATCAACAACACAGATGGTAACACCCAAAGTCCTGGTTGTGCACACAAGCCACTTTCTCACAAAGTAACATGCCAAAAAAACAATGATTGATTGTGACACTGCACTTACCTTATTCTTTTGGTCAATGTTGACACCATTCTCCAACAAGAAATTTACACAACCATCATGTCCTTCACTTGACGCTTTCATCAGTGCAGTCCATCCATTCTGAAGGGAGAAGTACATGGTGATGACAATATCATCTACAAGAATAAAATCACGTTGCGTATATTATATGGGTCAGTCTCCAACAAAATCGTGCTTCGTATTAAGGATCTTCGCCATAAAAGTATGTTTCTCCTACTTTCTAGTACAAGCAAAAGAAATGTAATGCTTTGCATTGAAATGTACGGCTAATAAAAAAATTCAGTGGCTTACGACTTGTGACAGATAGTCCGATTCTCAGTGCGAGAATCGTTAAACATTTTTAAATCGTGAAAAAACATATGGTAGATTCCATTTTGCTCCCATTAATTGTATTACATCTCAATAGCTGGGATCATATCCACGAAATGGGACCTAACATGTTTATGAAGAAGTTTGAAATGTCCTCTACACGTTGCTTGTTGCGCATTGAATATCTGTCGTGGAGTTGTCAGGCTCTGAATGCTATAAATTTCAACACAAGTGTTACATTTAGATTGCGCATACTGGAGAATTAATAATGTATGCATTAGGTCTCTTTTCGCGGAAACAAATAGTACTGATGGTATAGTGATTCAAATGTGTATATATATGAAGCGCCACTTCCTCGGAAAGTGTGCCATATGCATGGTAAAAGGAACATGCCAAACAGACAGCAATTAATTGTGACACTGGAGGTGACACTGCACTCTGTGACTCACCTTATCCTCATGGTTGACATCAGCTTTATTTTTCAACAACAACTCAACACAATCCTTATGCCCTTGCCATGCTGCTGTAATCAGTGCAGTGCGTCCTCCCTGAAGAGAAGTACATATACACACTAGTTGTGATGACAATACCTATAAAACTGAAACCACACAAATGCAAAGCACATATGCATGTTCATATGCCTGGTACAACAATTATGTGCTAAGATAAACATTAATAGACAATGAGACTCACTCAAATCAAAGGAAATTAACATTTGATTATTTGACCATAAAACTTCCACTTAGGAAGTTCCATACGTAACATCTTTGGCTGCCTAAAGTAACAGCTGCTCACTATCTGCTTTTGCATTGTCGTTGAAGTAGTGAGATTGGTGTATTTGTGCCACATCATAAATTACCCACTCTTCTCATGACTTATATTAACATGCAAATATGAAATGCCAATTGTGTGACATTGCTTATGGAAGCTTGTATTCTAATTATCAACAACACAGTGGTCACACCCAATGTGCTGTTGTGCACACAAGCCACTTCCACTATACCCTTTTACACAAAGGAATATGTCATACAGATGATGATTGACTGTGACACTGCACTCACATTATTTGTATTGTTGATATCAGCACGCTAGAACAGAGGCAGATACACAGATATCAGGTTTCAAGCAGGTCAACTTAGTAATGAGCCTAAGCCAAAACAATTACTTCACAAGACATTAATATTATTTCTCGACTTGATGGAAAACAAGGCTGCCCTCTTAGTTCAAAACTGATGACCTTTTACCCCCCCTTCAATATATGAAAAACACACCTTGTTAACCAATGTAAAAAAACCAATGAGAGTTTCTCTAAAGCAAACACATCTACACTGTACATGTAGAGTAAGGGTCTTAATGGTGTTTGTGTGAGAGAGAGAGAGGGGGCAGGAGGAGGGGCAGAGAGAGAGAGGGGAGGGGAGAGAGAGAGGGGAGGGGAGAGAGAGAGAGAGGGAGAGAGAGAGAGGGGAGGGGAGAGAGAGAGGGGAGGGGAGATATAGAGAGGGGAGGGGGAGAGAGAGAGGGGAGGGGAGGGAGAGAGAGAGGGGAGGTAGAGAGGGGGAGAGAGGGAGGGGGAGAGAGGAGGAGGGAGAGAGGAGAGAGGGGAGGGAGAGAGAGGGGAGGTAGAGAGGGGGAGAGATGGAGGCAGGGGCGTGAGGGGCAGAGAAAGAAGACTGGGAATTCTCCATCCTAAACACAGCAATAACATTAAGTTAACATTTAAACAAACAAAAACCAGCTTGCTAAGTCTCAAGGCCATGTACAGTAAAGATTCTGTATCACATGAAACCAAAGCAGAAAAAGGAAGAATCACCACACAATGAATTTCAATTACCTCCTTGATATACAAGAGTAGTTAACACAATTCAACTAAGGGAGGGTGGGCTTAACAGAGAAACACACACACACACACTAACACACACACACACACTAACACACACACACACACTAACACACACACACACACACACACACACACACAGAAACACATCTAAATGTATCACTTTACTGTGGCCAATGATCCATGCACACTGTGAAAAGGGCTGACACCAAGATGAAAGCAACTACACAATGGTACATGAAATTGAAAGCCTTTTGATAACAAGAGGATCAAAAAGGCTTAGAACACAAGGTCTTTAGCAGACACATTTACTTAATCAAGTGTGCAGGCAATGGATGGGTAGAGTAGGCTTTGATTATAGTGAAACTGGCGATATGCACAAAGGAATGATAAAGGTGTTTCAATTGTAGAGTCATTATGGAAAGATTTTTACCCCACATAGGGTAAAACACATACAGAAAGCATGCAAATGCACACACACACACACACACACACACAAACAAACACACACACATACACAGACAGACACAGACACACAGACACGAACACACACACAAACACACACACTACACACATACACAGACAGACACAAACACGAACACACACACAGAAACACATGAACACTCATCTATCACTCTATGGTAGCCAATGATTAAAAATCCATGCACACCTTAAAATAGGCTGACAGCAAGATGATGATGATGATTGAAGAATAGGACATGGATTGGGAGGCCTTTTGCTACATAACAATTCATCACTTACAACAGACTCAAAAACGATTAAAACACAAAGTTTTTAGCATACATGTATGTATTTAATCACGTGTGCAGGGCAATGGATAGGTAGAGTGGTTTTGATTACGGAGAACTGGAGATTTGCATAGTGGAATGTATACACAACTGGTGAGGACAAAAATGAAGCCACATAAATACACATGTACATGAATGCATGTTCACATGCCTGATGTAACAATTATGTGCTAAGATACATAATGTATTAATAGACAATGAGGCTCACTCAAAAGAAAAAGAAATAAATATTTGCATTTGTACATAAGTTTGGCCATAAACAAGTTCAAATTTCAATTCAGGAGCTTACTATATGTAACATTGTTTCTTTGGCAACCTAAAAATAACAGCAGCTCACTATATGTGATAGTTTTCGCGAAAAGGGGCTGAATGCATACATTATAAAACTTGCAGTACGCACAATAGATATGTAGCACTTGTGTTTGAAATGTATGGTAATTAAAAATTCAGAGCCTTACAACTCCACGACAGATAAACCGATTCTCAGTGCGTAAGAAGCAATGTGCAGAGGACATTTTAGACTTCTAGATTACTAAAACAAATCTTGAAAATAATGCGTTAGGTCCCTTTTTGCGAAAATGATCCCATATGATTTTGTTTTGCAGTGTGCTTCAAGTACATGTAATCTGCCTCATCATAAATTATTGCCCACCATTTATATTAACATGAATATAAGAAATGCTAATTGTATGACATTGCCATCTATTCTTTATGGAAGCCTGCAACTACTAAGCATGCACCTCTATCTGCAACCAACTGACTACACATTCTGTAAAGGTGAGTGCATATCATAGAGAAGCCACCAATATTACACCAACTCAACCTAGAGATACTGTACACACAGGCATTAAAACCATTACTAATAAATCAAATAACTGATATTTAAACCATTTCATTGAAAACCAAACATCATCAAGAACCAATTTACTGGAAATGGAGGGATATACATGTACACTATACTGCAGCTAATGAATGCAAAGTTTTTTTAATTAATATAACTCAGAATTGAAATTAATTTAGCACTTCATTCTTTTACATGCATTAATTCAGTCAGATTTAGATTATTGTATGCAGTGTAGTATTTATATTGAAACCTTCATAAATCAACATATTCAAAGCCCTTATTCAAGATACATGTACATTTATAGCCTCAAACTTTCATTCAGGTTAATATGTAGTTTAAAAATCCTCCAATGATGTTATACATTATTTTGACACATTAATTAATTTGTGACACATATTGAAGGTAATAATAACACAGTTCAAATTTACCTCACTTCCACATTGTATGTCCTAAAATTCATTTACATGTACATGTAGAATTGAAAAGAATACTATTAAGAAAATACATGAACTTTTGCCTTCATTTGAAAACAATATAATATTTGATTTTATTGGTCTTCGTACAAAGTTAGGCTGCCAAATCTTTTCAAACAACGATTCAGACCAAAATGGCTGCCTATAGTGAGGCACACATGATTGTTTGTTGATTCCAATTCCTGAAGCACTGTGCATTTACAGTGTATATAGCATCAAGAACACTGTAGGCTACATCCAATGTACTGTTGTGCACACAAGTCACTTCCACTGTACCATTTTACATAAAAGAAACATGTCAAACAGACAATGATTGCTGTACTCACATTATCCGTACGGTCGACTTCAGCACCATTATTCAACAACAATTCTACACACTTAAGTCGTCCCTTAAGTGACGCTTTCATCAGTGCAGTCTGTCCGCTCTGAAGGGAAGCATGTATACACTAGATGGTGTAAAAAAGTGCAAGCAGACAAACACCATGCACATATCATAATCACGTGTACTGTAGACGTGCATGTATAAGAAAAACAACGCTGCATAACTGCTTACAGTGTATATTGATGTGCATACATTGGAAGTACCGTTTGTTGTGACAATGCCATCAAAACATCATTCTCTATGGAAGCCTGCAAACACACTACTATGCATGCACCTCTATCTGCAACCCAATTCCTGACATTTCTGTAAAGATGACTGTTACATCATAGAGAAGCCACAAATTATATCAGTCCAACAAAACACAACTCCACCTAGAGATACACACAGGCATTATAACATATATGATTGTTACTGATCAATTGAACAATTGACATTAAACCATTCATTCAAGACCAAACATCAACAAAGTATGGTGTCATTGAAAATGGAGAAATGTATTTATTGGGATTCTTTTAAAGTTAGTCCCTTTTTCTTAGCTTTTCAAATAAGGTTCAGGTGGCTTATAATGAGACACACATGACTGTCCATTAATCTTCAATTTATGTTATGCATTTATTTAGCATCAAAAACACAGTTGGCCACACCTAATGTGCTCACACAAGCCACTTCCACTATACCCCTTTTACACAAGGGAACATGCCAAACAGACATAATTGATTGTGTCACTACAGTCACCTTATCCGTATCATTGATGTTGGCAACCTTTTTCACCAACTCTTCTACACACTCTGTATGCCCACCCCATGATGCCATTAGCAGTGCTGTCCATCCATCCTGAAGGAAGGTACACTGTATACACTACATGGTGTGATGGAAATATGTCCAAAAATGAAATCACACAAATACAATGCACATACTCATTTGGAATCAGAAAGAACATACATGTAGTTGGTAGATCAGAGCACTTCACAATTAAATTTACAAAGTCACAATCACTTGTACAGTACTGATAGAAAACCAAACATTCCATAAATAGGCACTATAACATCACATGCCCTCCCACTACTTATATTGAGGTGCATACATCAGAGGAAGTACCATTTACAAGTTGGAACATTGCCATCAAAACAACTTCATTCTCCTTTAAATTTGCACTCTTAACCAATATCCGCCGGATGCTAGGTTAACCTAGCGTTCGCTAGCCTTTTCAAAGGTTATTTGTCACATGTTGAACAATTGAAGTGTTCAAAATGGCTTCAAATGGTACACCTGGTTCTCGTCTTGGACCGCATAGGAGTCAGCCTTCTGCTAGCGTTGACCTCCCCGAGATAGGAACGTGTGTTTCGGTCAGGGGGGCGAATTTGCGTTTGAAGGTAGTTTGATGCGTACGTTTGGGGCAACGTGGAAACAGGCTCGAATCGAAGGAGTGGTTGTTGAAAAGCCTAAGAAAAATTGCAGGCGAGTTAAGTGGACCATTGGTAGCGAGACTTGTGTGTCTGATCACAGTGTCGCGTTTTGGAAGAAGCTATCACAGCAGCAAGTCGTAACGCCTCCCGTTACTTCTCCTGACATCGCGGCCTTTCCAGACGGGCTTACGGGAGAAGAAGAACCCGATGAACATCAGCGTGAAAGAACGCTCCTGGAGGATGAACCTGATGAATTGGATGTCAGTGAAGCTATTTCAACCCTTGGGCAGGGAGTAACAGAGCAGGATCCGTTGTGTGCCCATGGTCAAAAGTGGTCACTACTCGAAGGTGGTGTAACACAATGCCAACGAGCTAAGGATGGATGGCTGCGTATGGAAACACGTATAAAGTGGCCTGGACAGTTGCAAACAGATGGGTGGCATTCAGAGTATGACTGTTTCCTGGCTATGTTTCCTGTATCATACTTTTCTTCCTGTTTAGCTACGACAAATGGCTCTCTTCCATCCACTCTTGATCATTTCACTGAGTAAGAACATTGGCAGTGTATTGGTGTGTTACTAGGTACTTCATTGGCGTATGGGCGCAACATTCGAGAGTTGTGGGGAACTAAAGATGATGGATTTTGTCCACCATTCAATCTTGGAAGTAGATTCAATCTTGCTCGTGATCGGTACCTGTCATGGAAGAGGTATTTGAAGTTGTGGCTCCCTGACCACTCTGATAATCCTTGGTACATGACCCATTCTTTAATTCATGCTTTTAACCAGAGGCGCGAGAAGTTGTGGAACCTGGGACTGAGTGTATTATTGATGAATCTATGGGAATGTGGAAGCCAATTTTTGAAAATACCCCTGAAGGTATTCCTTCTCTACGCAAAATTGCAAGAAAAACTCAAGGCATAGGAATTGAGTATAAGAACCTAGCAGATGCTGAGACTGGAATAATTTTGCATTTAGAAATTCAGGAGGCAGCTGATATAATGGCAAAGAAGGCCTACTGTGATAGGTACCCTAAGTCAGTTGCCCTTGTTCTCCGACTAACAGAAATGCTACATGGTTCTGGTCGTGTCATACATGGAGATAGTGCTTTTGCCTCTGTTGCTTGCTGTACTGCGTTGCTTGAGCATGGGCTCTACTTTTCTGGTCTTTTGAAAACAGCCCATAAGGAATTTCCAAAGAAATATTGCCAAGATATTGCATTTCAAGCCGGTGCACAGCGTGGAGACACAGTTACCATTTGCACTACTAAAGCTATTGGAAGTGCCACTAAGTTCATATATGGTCATGTGTGGAATGAGCCTGGAAGTGAAGGTACTCTGAAGAAGATTATTGTGAGCACATGGAATCATACACTTCCTGTTGACGACCACATTAAGAAGCGTTGGAGGTTGAATCCAGTGTCAGGGGAATCTGAGACCATTATGCGAACGGTACCTAGGACACAGATGATCAAGTCATATTTCTCTGCAGCATGTGCAATAGATGTACACAACCATCTTCGACAAGATGGCCTTGGACTAGAGCATTCAGTGCAAACCAAAGATTGGTGGTTTTGTATGTTTTGCACTATACTGGGCATAATCGAGGTAGATGCATTCAAAGTGTTCTGTTCATTTAATGTGCACACAAAGCAGCCTCCTCACTCTGTTTTTACAGAGAACCTAGTGATCGCTTGTCTTACTAACACAAGACCTGGTGCACCTGTTGCTACAAAGCACATCATGGAATTAAGGAAACGCAGGAGGCAGGATGATGAAGAGGATACTGTGTACCAGAATGATGTGCAGCAAATAAGAGCATGAGGCTATGCCAATCACAAAGTACTTTGAGACAAGGCGGATTAAAGATAGGCTGACAATGCAGAAGAAACAGAAGATGTCCAAACATGGCACTGCTGTGAGATGCAAAGTATGTCCCAAGCCAGCACCAAATGCCAACTACTGCTGCTTTCAGTGCTCAGATGAGAATGATGGTAATATCTTTGGATTGTGTGGTCCCAAATCTGGAAGGGTGTGCATCCCTATTCACCAAAAGTCAATGTGGAGTAGTCCGTAGGGTATGATGTGCGTAACTAACGTTTCATTGCCTATAACCTGCTTTAAAATGAGGTTTTTTGAATGAAGTTTTACTCATGAAAACAGTTATAGAGGGTAGTACAATGCAAATAGCATTGAGAAAGTGTTGCAAATGCATAACAAACGAATCAAAACGATGTTTGGAACGTCACGTGCTTTACGCAGTTTGCTCAGTTAACCTAGCGGACGCTAAGTAAACCAAGCGGTTATTGCTACGGTAACCTAGCGGTCGCTATGTACACATAGCACAAAAACGCTAGGTTTACTTAGCAATTTTATCGGCGCTTATTGGTTAACATTGCATGCACCAGTATTTACGATACATGTGCTCTATGTTACCACTCATTACTGGCCTCATTTCAGGCTAGGAACAAGATCTATTGACTCCAACTACCAGCAAACATGTGCTGGGATTCAGGTACAACATGTACTTGCCACTAAATAATGAAAGAATTAACACACATCGATAGCCTTCCATTCAGGACTATACCATCAAAAAAGCACGAGTTCACTGGAATTGAAAGGAAATATAATATCTGGTTTGTTTGGGTATCATTTTAAGATTGGTCATTGAAATTCCCCTTCTTGATTTGCACAGAAACATTCATGTAATAACAGCTGGATTTTAAAGAGGCAACATGATTGCTTCTTTAAATTACAAGTATATGCATGTATTTCCATATGAATTAGTGCCAAAGAAACATTCATTTCTACAATATCTGACGCAGTACATGTACATGTAAATCGACCTTTGCCTAATTGCCAACATTTGTTTTGGGCCACAAACATTCAAAAGAACTGTTATCGTGTCTAAGATGTTAATTATTTTTCATACCCATATACATATAACTTCCCTAGCAGTAGTCAAAAACAGGTCTATTAGTAAGGTGCAGAATAAATTCTTATACTTAGCCAGTCCAACAGAACGTGTTTATCAACTTTATTCGTCAATAAATTACTGGTAGCTCTATATTGAAGGTTTTACTTCCAGGAGGCAATATAAGTACAGATTGCAAGCTGGTGGGTACGATGGAGGAATATAGCATGGTGCTACACAGTAAATGTGTCTCATGCTTAAGGTCACTATTAAACGATTAGTACTGTACATAAATTACTTCATACATAATTCACTTTCACTGTAACCGTATTACACAAGGGAACATGCCAAACTTACAGTGACATTGCACTCACCCAAACCTTAAGGTTGACATCAGCATCCTTCTTCAACAACAACTTTACACACCCAACATGTCCTCCACTTGATGCTTTCATCAGTGCAGTCTGCCCACTCTGAAGGTATGAAAGTATCACATATATCCATTGATGATGTGATGACAATATCATGATCTATATGTACAAACAACGAAATCACAACAATGCACTAACTGTACATATCCATACATCTAATGTATGTACATTTAATAAATGCTATCATAAATGACCACCATACACGGACTTGGATCTCAAAGCACTTCAAAACTGCATTTTACGCTTAGAAGAGCATCATAACAAGTAAAAGGACAGAAACCAATCATTTCATTATCGTTCAAAAACTGGCTGAGCAGCACAATAGTCATCACTAAAATATCGGAAGTTTCGTCATATAGGATTTGACCCCGACTATGAATGTCATTAAAAAAACGCGACCCGTCTGTTACAACACTCCCGACGATCGGATCGTGTAGCTTGTTTTAGCAATCGATCTAGAAGTCAAAAATGAGTAGTTTCGTTTTTGTTTCATGTCGCAGAACCGCGTGGTTGTAGAGAACAAGAGTATACTGCCCGTTCTCGTACCCAGTCTCGGAACAAGGGGCGGGTCGTCTTCTTCTCCTCCTCCTTCTTGGCAACGCATAACTCGGGACAGGAACACTTTTAAGCGATCAAAATTTCACCACTAGCTTCAGAATCGGATGGAGGACTCGCTTTTATATAAATAATCGATGTTATACTCTGATACACAATCGCCTATGTCTTGTATAATTAGATTACTTCATAATTACGGTATCTAAAGATGTGTATAAATAGCAAAATAACTAGAGAAGAATTCTTTGGTGATTCAATCGTCGTTTGGTGTGCTACTATTTTGTTAGTGAAGTTGTTTTTATCAAAATGCCTTCACGTCAAGAAAAGAAACGAGCGAAACGACGTGCAAAATACCTTCAAGTTCGAGACGATGTTTTAGAATCGGCACGGGCATCCTACAAGGCAGACCAAGAAAAGAAACGGACCGCTGAACGCGAGCGGTATCAAGCAGAGCCAGAAAGAAACAGACGCTGAACGCGAGCGGTATCATGCAGACCCAGAAAAGAAACGGTCCTCCTCGCTTCGGGCTGGCCGGGCATCCTGAGTAGCAACATTGGGTAGAGGCGGAGGCAGAATCACCAAACTGACAGGCTGCTGGTCTTTGAAAAATGCGGCTCCATGCTCTGACGTCAACAATTTCTCCCCAATAGTCCACTGAACTCTGCACTTTCTTTTTATGGGTTGTGCCACTACGGTACCTTTGATATGGGTCGTTTTCCATGCAGTACCGTACACAAGCATCAGTTCGTTCTTAAACGGTACTTTGGTTTTGATCGTAGGAATGCCTGTAGCATATTGCACGGCAGATTGAGCCTAGACCCTGCCCCACCATTTGACACCATTAAAAGTTTACTATACAACACTTGTTTACATGTCATTCAAAATGTTGAATATTGTAAGGTATGCTTTACGAATGTAAGGTATACCTTACATCCAGCATTTACTGGTTAAAATAACATTATTCTCAACAGAAGCCTGTATATTTGCACCACTACTACGTGATGGTTGCTATAAAGGGTCTGACAGAGCATCAGAGCATACAGTGAGCAGTAGTCTCTACCCCCCCCCCCCCCCCCCCTAGCTTGGGAGTTATGTATGTTCCTCCACAGACCAATCATTAAAATGATATAATGATGAAAAAAATCATTGAAAGCCGCATTCCGCATTGTTCAATTCAAAAATCAATGTTGTATATGCATGAGAAACTGCTGATTCTATAAAGCTCCTTAGTTCACCCATAGGTCCTTGTCTTGCAGAGCTCCACTCTCGGTTTTGTGGCTGGGGCTCTGTGACAATCCCAGGATCTAACACTTTTTAAATAAGTATGTAATTAATACATGGAAGTGTTCAGACTCAGGCTGAGGGTGGGATCTTGGACCCACCTCGGTGGATCTGCTACTGACATGCAGAGCAACAGGTTCAATAGCAGAATATGCTACTGAACACAATGAACTTGGTGAATATTTTCATAATGATGCAATGTACAGTGTATGTCCAATATTTGACTATTACATGTACGTAATTAATTGTAATTGTGAGCACGTGATTATTACTCTTTCGAACGAGAAGTGCGGGCGGTTGTCCATAGCGATCGTGCGTCCTGTATAAATCCTGCACATGGTCCAATCGATCCTGATCCTTGTTCTACTATGTCTGAACAAGAAATCGCGAGAAAGAAGAGGATCTGCGCAGGACACAAGTCCTACGACACGAACCATGACTCAGGCAGCTGAAGGCATGGATTCTAGTAACATCAACCTCCTGACACTAAAACGAATGGTCCAAACTCTTCAAAAGCTAAATGTTATTACAAAGCTTGACAAAGAGATATTCGAAGGTACAACGGAAGAAGACGGCATTAGAGATGAGATAGAGCAAGCGGACCTGTACCGTGAACGAGTAGAACTAGCCATTATCCCACTCCAATTTCGAATCTGGAGTGATGCGAACCTAACGACCACACTACACCTACGATGCAGGCACGTGATACAGCCAAACGTAATTATGAAGTTTCCACGATTCACAACGTCAAGGGCTACATCTCAATTTGTAACAGCAAAGCCAGAATTTGAAACAAGACGAGTCCCGAAGGTGAAACTGCCTAAGGTGTCCTCGAAGTTTAATGGAGAGATTACAAGGTGGGCCACTTTCTGGGATTCATATGAATCAGCAGTACACACAAACGTGGAGCTCTCTGATATACTGTAGATAGGATTAACTATCTGCACTCATTGCTCGAGGGCACTGCGGCTGATGCCATCTCAGGTCTGTCTCTGACTGCTACGAGCATTGCTGAAGCAATTGCCATACTTAAGATGAGGTTTGGCAATAAGTAGCAAGTAGTGAACAAAAACATGGACCTACATGTACTGTTACATATTGAAGGCTACATGACCTTAAAGGACTTCAACAACTCTAAGATAAGGTAGAAGGTCACATCAGGAGCCTCAAGTCACTTGGTGTGCCTTCTGAGTCGTACGGCAGTCTCCTCTCATCTATCCTCATGAAACGCCTTCCCCAGGAGCTCAGCATTATAGTAAGCAGACCAGTAGGTGAAGATAGTTGGAACCTTGACAAGTTGATGATCTTTGGAAAGGAAGTTGGAGCAAGAGAGCAAGCAACTGATGGGGATAATTTTGCACCTACAGAGAAGCCTGCCAAGGCCAATCCAACAACAGCTGCACTACTGGCTGGTGAGACGCACTCAACTCAAGGTTGCTGCTATTGTGGACAGTCACATGTCCCAAGTTCTTGTAGAATAGTGAGTAGGCCGGAGGCAAGCTCTTAAACGGTGGACGATGCTTTATGTGTCTGAGGAAACATCACATGGCAAAGTGCAGATCTCCTCTTACATGCTCTACCTGCAACAGATGACACCATTCCAGCACCTGCTCCAGATTGACCCAAGGCATGAGTCAATCAAGCCCATTGCCCTAAGCGTTGAATCATCGCCACAGCCACTTCAATCAATGCAAACTTCAACAGTGTCCATGTATATTGACATGAAGAATCCTGTTCTCTTACAGACAGCAACAGCCACCGTGTACTCTGCTAACAGACCCAACAATACCACCATCATCAGACTGGTCCTCGATAGTGGCAGCCAGAAGTCGTACATCACTATTAAACTTAGAGATTCCCTTAGGCTGCCAAGAGAACAATTGCAAGCAGTGACCATGAAGACATTCGGCTCACAGGTTGAGAGGGTGGAGACCAGTGATATTGTGAAGCTCAAATTCACGTCCAGATAGGGAACGGACTTCGAACTTTCCATGTTCACTGTCCTCATGATCTGTGAGCTGCTATCCAGACAGCCAATAAATTGGGCTGTTAAACGGTTTCCATACCTACAGGGACTTGATGTGGCAGACTCATGCGACTCAAGGGATGCGCTGGAGATGAGTACCTTAATTGGAGTGGACCAGTACTGGAAGGTTGTCACAGGAGGAATTCTTGGGCCTACAGCAATGGAGATGAAGTTGGGATGGGTTCTCTCTGGACCTGTTCCTGGACTCACTCATGATCCATCAGTGGCATACCTGAGTTGCTTCTTCAAAAGTCACAACCACTGCATGTTCCGTGTTGCTACTTCCATAGTCTTGACAAACCTACCTCTTGCAATCTGATTGGCTTCTGTGACGCTTCACAGAGGGCATACGCAGCGGTTGTTTACCTGAAAATGAGACTTGTAGATAAACATGTTGTACGATTCGTAGTCTCAAGAACAAGGGTTGCCCCTCTGAGCACGCAGTTAATACCAAGGCTCGAACTACTGGCAGCTCTTCTTCTTTCTCGACTATTGTCCAGTGTAGCAGGTGCTCTAGAACCAGAGTTAGTGCTTGGTGAACCAGTATGTTATACTGACTCAAAAATTGCACTATTTTGGATAAAGGGATGTGAAAGAGAATGCCGACAATTTATTCAAATCGTGTCAATGAAATTCAATCCTTGATTCCTACCCCGTGCTGACACCACTGATCTGGTGAAACGAATCTGGCTGATCTTCCTTCAAGAGGAGCTGATCTGGCTGAGCTGACTGAGTCCACATCGTGGTTCACGATATCCCATCACATTTGTGAACAAGAGCAATTGGACGGTGATTCTGTGCTTGCTAGAACCGAAGACTGAAACTCATCCTCTTAACTTGACCCATGCATCCTCTTGTCTTGGCGTTGCCATAAGGTGTAAAGACTTCAGCACACTCAAGCGTCTGCTCAAGGTGATGGCTCTCGTAGTGAAGCTTGTAGTACTTCTAAGGTCAAGGGTCAAAAGTGAAGAGGTGACGGCCACAATTAGGACAGCAGATATCACAAACGCAGAGCTGAGCTGAATCAAGTTGTCACAGACATTCATGCATCATGAGAAGTTTAATGTACAGCATCAACAACTTGCTGTATTTTATGACAAAGATGGTGTGTGGAGATGCAAGGTGAGGTTACATCATGCTGATCTACCCGAATCAACCAAGCATCCTATTCTTCTGGATAAGGTGCACTGCTTCACCACGCTGATTGTGAGAGACTGTCACACCAGAGTGATGCACGGTGGAGTTAAGGCAACCATCACTGAACTGAGGTCAAGGTTTTGGGTCGTGAAGAGAAGGCAATTCGTGCAGAGGCTGATACATGAGTGTAAGGTTTGCAAACAGTTTAACTCTAAACCTATTGCTGGACCGCCTCCTCCTCCTTTGCCTGACTTCAGAACACAAGTGTCACCACTGTTTAGTTTCACCGGTGTCGACTACATAGGACCTCTGTATTTAAAGAATAGTGATAAGAAGTGGATCTGTCATTTCACTTGTTGTGTTGTCCAAGCCATCCATTTGGAGTTAATTCCAGACTTAACAGCAGAAGCGTTTGTCCGGTGCTTGAGGCGATTTATGGCTCGGCATGGCATTTCCCACATGATTGATTGCAAGACATTTAGATCTGCCAGTAACATGGTGACCTCCCTCCTGGACATGCCAGAGATGCAACAGCATTTCAAGGACCTTCACATACAATGGATGTTTATTCTGGAGAAGGCACCTTGGTGGGGAGGGTTCTATGAGCGGATGGTTCAGCTCATGAAGAAATGCCTGCTGAAGGTCATTGGACAAGCCAAATTGTCACATGACAAATTGTTTACAGTGCTGGTGGAGGTAGAAGCCATGCTTAACTCTCGCCCAATTTCATACGTGTCATCAGACAATGTGGATGAACCACTCACACCATCTCACTTGCTTGTTGGTTGTCGTCTGCTCAACTTGCCTGATTCTGAGACAGGCCCAGACTTCGGAACCAACCCTGACCGAATTGGCCTGACCCAGCGGATGATCTACAGAATTCTGTACCACTTCTGGAAGAAATGGAAGGCTGAGTACCTCACCAGTTGGAGAAAGTCACCGCAAGACACAGGCAAGGCCCACCAATGAGATTATTGCTGTGGGAGACGTAGTACTACTTAATGAGCCTAACAAGCCAAGGTCCTTGTGGCGAATGGGCCGAGTTGAGAAGCTGCTACATAGTTCAGATGGAATTGTAAGGGGGGCATTCCCACGTGTGCAATCAGGTGATAGATGTTCAACACTGTTGAGACAACCTGTTCAGCATATCTATCCACTTGAGACCGATGGTGTATCTGCAGGCCTGCAAGAACCAGTCGCTACTCAAGGAACACATTTGGTTATTCCTGTCAATGGCGAGAATGAGGATGCTCATTCCCATCATCCAAGAAGAGCAGCGGCCCAGGCTGACAAGTTTAGGCTACAGGAGCTACTCAACGACAGGTCCTTTGTTGACTAGCTATGTTAGTCAAAGGGGGAGTGTCCAATATTTGACTATTACGTAATTAATGTCATGTGTGAGCACGTGATTATTACTCTTTTGAACGAGAAGTGCGGACAGTTGTCATACACTGAATCCATAGCAATTGCGTGTCTTGTATAAATCCTGCACAGTGTACTAGTAATATGTAATATTCCACAATGTAGAAAATGACTTTATAATTGTTGTCAAATACCAATATACATGTAACTAAGTGACGCTGCTCCAATCAATCAAATACATCAGTGATAGTGTACAGCATAAATGAATGTGTACAACATGCAGTGCTAATGGCTATCCACTTATAGAAACATAAATTACCATTGGCAGGGGCCCTCCCCCCAGTCCAGGCCGAATATGAAATCATTATCATTGCATTGTTGAGGTCTATGTCTTCACAACAACAGCATTTCACACGTATCAGAAACGTTACCCATCATTCATGCAACGCATGTAATTTTACCAGAAAATCCCAGATAAATATGGAAAACTTTGAATATTAATGGGCATAATGCCAAACAATTTGATTCTGTGTATTTTGTTGTATTTTCCGAAATGAATGAAAGTTGAGTTCAGTACTACATATAATTTAGCAAATGATTGGTGCATGGAACATTCTGTGCTCACTGCTCAGCTGTCTACCATAGTGTGGCCATGATGGATATTTTATAGGGTAATGGGATTGTTTCCCTGAAAAGGTATACAATATAACATTTCCAGTACGTGCAAAAGAAGTGTAGCGCTTGCATTGAAATGTATGGCTAATTATAAATTTTGACCTCTACAACTCCACTACAGATACTCCGATTCTCAGTGTGTGTGTGTGTGTGTGTGTGTGTGTGTGTGTATGTGTATGTGTATGTGTGTGTGTGCGTAAGAAGCAATGTGTAGAAGACATTTCAGACTTCTAGAAATACATGTGTTAGGTCCCTTTTCGCAGAAACTATTTTAAACTTAGTTCCATACATGTACATATATTGTGTACACACTGCTCTTGGCTTAGAGTCTTCAAATTAGTTAGAGCAGGAACAGACTATTGACCACTAGTGATGTACCGATACCGATATCAGTATCGGTATCGTAATTGTATCTGTCAGCATCGGTATAATATTTATAGTTTACCGATAATTAATAATTAACTAACCATTGACACACCCTCAATCAAAATGGCTGAAGCACATGTTGAAGATAGTCATGAAGCAGGCCCCGGTCAAAGTCTACACCAGGGCAATAGTACTTCGTCTTCAGAACGTAGGAAGAAAAGCGCCATTTGGGCGTTTTATTCTGTAAGTCCAAATGACGCAAGTAAAGCTGTATGTCACACATGCAAGGAGCTGGTATCTCGTGGTGGAAATTCGCCCAGATCTTTCAATACTACTAACCTTCGCAAGCACTTGGAAGCACACCCTGATAAATACAAGGAGTTTTCTACGATGGAAGATGAGAGTGTTAAAGAAAAAGAAAAGTCAAATGGAAATCGGCAGATAACGTTAGAAACTCTTCTTGATAAACAGAAGCCATACTCCATAGATCATCCACGATCAAAGCTACTCTCCCATCAGATTGCTGAAATGATGGCAGTGGATTTACAGCCATTCAGTATAGTAGATGATCCAGGTTTCTGCCGATTAATGAAAGCTGCTGAACCTAGGTATGTGATCCCCAGTAGGAAGTACTTCTCTGAAGTTCTTATTCCTGAAGTTCATTCAAAGGTTACTCACCTAGTCTCTCAACTGCTTAAATGTACTAGTTATGTTAGTGTTACCACTGACATGCATGGTCCAGTGATAATTTTCTTCATTCTTTTATGAGCCTAGTAGCATACTTTACTTACCGATAGTTTTGAAAAGAAATCTGTGATGTTAAGTTGTTGGAAGTTTGATGATTCTCCTACTGCTGAAATATATCAGCTAGTATCTTATCTCATATTCAGTCTTGGGATGTAGAAGAGAAATTAGTTTGTGTCGTAAGGGACAATGCATCCAATATGGTGGCTGGCATGAGAGTAGCTAAACTTCCTTCCTTACCTTGTCTCGCGCACACTCTGCAATTAATCATTATGGATGGAATTTTTCAACAACCCTCTGTACAGCAACTGGTAACAGCAGCAAGATCAATAGTTGGGTTTTACAATCGTTCTAACACTGTGTTTCATACATGTACCTTCAAAACCAGCTAGGCCTTCCTCAGCACATTCTCTTTCAAGATGTATCAACTCGTTGGAACAATTCATTTTACATGCTGCAACGACTTCTGGAACAAAAAAGAGCAATATCTGTTGCAAGCACAGAATGTACATCTGTTCGAACAGAAATAAGAGCACAACAATGGACTTTAGCTGAAAAAGTAGTTCAGCTACTAGTTGTATTTGAGGAAGCAACTCGTGAAGCAAGTGGAGATTACGCAAGCTGTGCTATTATTATACCTATCATTAATACTTAGAAATTAGCAGAAGAGGAAGATCAAGGAATAATGACAATGAAAAGAGCAATGATGAAGTCATTAAAAGACAGATACAGTAAGGTTGAAGAGAATCCCTTGTGTGCTATAGTGACATTTCTAGACCCTAGATTCAAACTGAGAGTTTTTTCATCAGCTGGAAGAGCTGCTAATGCTAGAATGCTTGTCACTACAGAGTGTGAGAAATTATATCAAGTATATCTGATTCAGAAAAGGATCGCCTGCAAAACTGAAACTGATAAACCACCATCTTCTCTTTGGAACTTTTTTGATGACATGATTGAGAAACCATCAAATTCCACAACTGCTGCTGACGATAATGTTTCTGGGTATACAGCTGAGGTCATGGTGGAGATGTACTTAAAAGAGCCAATACAGGATCATCATATTGACCCTTAGTCCTATTGGAAAACTAAGCAAGTATTGTGGAAAGGGTTGGCTCTAATGGCAAGTAAATACCTTTCTACCCCACCCTCCTCAGCCTCTTCTGAGCGATTATTTAGCAGTGCAGGTGACATTTTCTCTAAAGAATGGAATCGATTAGGAATAGAAGGCAGAAATGTTGCTTTTTCTGAAACATAATTTACCTGTATTTGATTATAAATATTAAAATTACATTTTACAAAAAGTTATAATGATATCGGTATCGGCAATGGTAATGGCATTAATACCACACATATCGGTATGCAAGTATCGGACTGACATAAAAGTGTATCGGTACATCACTATTGACCACCACTGTTACAAGATATATTGACAATTTATACAAAAGATGAATAGAAGGATATATCTTATATTAGTTTTGCTTTGTCAAACATCATGCGTAGTTTTATGATAATATTATCTTGCATTATCAGTTAATACACAGAGCTCACGATTTGAAATTTATATTTTTGAAGTCTGAAATGACGTCTAAACAAATAATTTCGCTGCACATTTTACGGCCATCTTACACCACAGTGGTTCTGGAGGTGTTGCAAGTGGTCAACATGCATAAACAGTAGCGGTACAAATTAAACATCACACATCGTCTTAGTGGGACGACCGTGCGACGAATATATGGCTTTGTTTGTAGGTTCATTTGGCTCTGTATCATTTAAACGCTGACTATTTAGCACATTGCAAGTCATCATTTTAGGTTAGTTTTTATATTCTGCCACTATTACACACGTGCTTCAGTTCATAAAGATGACTATTTGAAGCTTCGCATGTTATGTCTTGCTGACAAAGGCTACAAAGCTCCTACATTACGTAACCTACTGAAGGCCGAAAATCTATCGTGTACTCGCGAAAACGTATTTTTGTTTTTGAAGAGGTACGTGGAAACCCACAGCATCGCTAGAAAGCCGGGCTCAGAGCGTTAGCCCAAGGTGATAGCAGAAATTAAGGCCTTATTTGAGCAACAGATGCATATCAACTACGAAACAACTGCGCACCAACTCCACCGGCTGTTACAGTCACGTGGCTATAAGATAAGTCTTTGCACTGTTCTTCGCTGCAGGAGATCTCTTGGATGGACTTTTCTCGGTAGAGCATACTGCCAGCTTGTACACAATGTTAATACACTGAAGCAGCGGGAGTGGACAAGGCAAATTTAATGGATGCAATTTTGAAGACGTTTTGTGGACTGATGAGTGTAGTGTCCAAATGAAGAGTCACAGGCGATTTTGCTGCTGGCAAATCGGAGACGCTCCAAAGCCTAAGCCAAGGCACATGTACAGGTCCTACTTTTCTAAAAGCGCGTACTGTCTGTATCATGCAAGCGTACGATGCAAAGACGAAGACTAAGTCCCACCCGCTAGTTCACACTTTTAGGTGCCGATATAGGTTTCGTTTGTTGAATAGTTTTGGATAGTCTTTTTAGATTGTTCTGCATCGTCGCCAGATTGTAGCACTAAGACAATGTGTGATGTTTAATTTGACCGCTACTGTACATGGAGTGTACACAATTCAATCTCATACAGTAGCGGTCAAATTAAACATCACACATCGTCTTAGTGGTACGACCATGCGACGAATATATGGCTTCATTTGTAGGTGCATTTGGCTCTGTATCGTTTAAATGCTGACTATTTAGCACATTGCAAGTCATCGTTTTAGGTTATATTTTATATTCGGCCGCTATTACACACGTGATTCAGTTGATAAAGATCACTATTTGAAACTTCGCATGTTATGTCTTGCTCACAAAGGTTACAAAGCTCCTACAATATGTAACTTGCTGAAGGCCGAAAATCTATCGTATACTCGCGAAAACGTATTTTTGTTTTTGAAGAGGTACGCGGAAACCACAGCATCGCTAAAAAGCCGGGCTCAGGGCGTTTGTCCAAGGTGACTGCAGAAATTAAGGCCTGATTTGAGCAACAGATGCATATTGACGACGAAACAACTGCGCACCAACTCCACCGGCTGTTACAGTCACATGGCTAATAAATAAGTGTTCTTCGCTGCAGGAGATCTCTTGGATGGACATTTCGCGGTAGCGCATACTTCCAGCTCGTACGCAATGTTAATAAACAGAAGCGGCGGGAGTGGGCCAAGGCGAATTTAATGGATGCAATTTTGAAGACGTTTTGTGGACTGATGAGTGTAGTGTCCAAATGGAGAGCCACAGGTGATTTTGCTGCAGGAAAATCGGAGACGCTCCAAAGCCTAAGCCAAGACACATGTACAGGTCCTACTTTTCTAAAAGCACGCACTGTCTGTATCATACAAGCCCATGATGCAAAAACTAAGACTAAGCCACCCGCTAGTTAACACTTTTAGGTGCCGATATAGGTTTCGTTTGTTGAATAGTTTTGGATAGTCTTTTTAGATCGTTCTGCATCGTCGCCAGAAAGAAGCACTAAGACAATGTGTGATGTTTAAATTGACCGCTACTGTACATTCAAAGCATGCTTACCTTATCCGTTTCATTAACCTTCGATCCAGCCTTAAGTAGAGCATTAACCACTTCAGCATTTCCATTCCTAGCTGCTTCATGAAGTAGAGTCTCCCCCATCTGTTGAGTAACAATTAGATTAACAAAATGACTGTACATGTACTTCCATACAGCCATGAACTCATGGAAAGTGTACCACATCCATGTATATGCAAGGGTAGATGCAGTCATTTTGAAAGGGGGGTGGGACATGGAAAATCGGTATTCATAATGATGGTGGACAAATGCCCCAAAGAAACACACGGCTCCAGTGGTCTGTTCGGGACCCACAGAGAACTAAGCACATATCATTTTACTAAACAATACACAAATATTGGTCTTTATTTATAAATGTGTATTGAGTGCTAATGACATTGCACAACAGATGAGTAGATACGATATGGGAGGTACCACATATATGAGTGCGTATATGTACATGCATTTACATGTATGAATACTGGAAACATGTTACTTATAAACATGAATAATTGAAGTCATATGGCACACATGCATGTGCACTAAGCTGCCATATTAGAAAAGGATGATTAAACAGAAAGTACAATCCAAAGTCATCAGCACGAGGACACTTAACTACACTAAAGGTCGGCATACACGGGGCGACTTCCTGCCGACTTGTCGCATGCAACTCGAATGAATATGGGTAAAAGTTCCATAATTGTTTAGTTTACTGATGGTTTGCGGAACATTTGTCCATATTCATTTGAGTTGCATGCGACAAATCGGCAGGAAGTCGCCCCGTGTATGCCGGCCTTAAGTGCCATCATTGATTAATGTACACACCACCATTATTTAAGAATAGTTTCAGCTAGACCTACATCTTCAGTTTAGTACATATCCTTATACTTCTGGGGGTGGGGGAGGGAAGTTCATAGAGAAAAAGAATTGCGTAAATACCAAGGTTGTGGTGGAATTGAAAGATCATACATGTTACATGTACCAATGTTAACCCACATCCATTACTTTGGCATTGTGGTCCTAGTCACGGCTGTTTCAAACAACTGGATATTAGGTTTTTAATTGGATTCATATCTATATTTTTGGTGTCCCCATGCACGGGGAGTTAATGTGGTTAATATTCTAAAACCTATTACACTTATCAAGAAATACCATTATGCTTTGAAGCATGTGTCAGGAAATACCACAAATCAGTATGCTTTGAAGCTTTGCCACATTCATTTCAGCACTACAAGATGAGTGCGCACTGCCGAGACATACTACATGTGTTTGTCTATGTATTTAAGTCGCGAAGGTCACGGTTTCTGTAGTCCTATTATGACTTTCATGAAGCACCAGAACGGCAAGTAATTATTCTCGAAAAAATGCCTGACAGTTGGGCATGAAACGTCTCTTTCCATAAAGAGGGGCATTGCACATCATATTTATGTCTAGTTAATGCCTAGACATATATTCTGGTGTAAGAAAGCAGTTACTCTTAATCATGAATACATTGTAGTCACATGCATTGCATGCGTGTACTATACGCGAATAGAACTGAGGCTGCGAAACATCCGCATTACCAAGTACACATATTCGGAAGGATCTGTTGTCACAGATTGAATACAAAAACCTCTGTAGGTAATTTTGCATAACACATTTCTCAGTGGAGCTCAGAACATGTTATGGAATTGACATCAGCAGCGACACCCACCAAGTAATTGAAAATCATCTAGACTTGCTATATCCCAGGTAAAATTGAAGACTCCATACCAGTGTATAGTAAAGCCATCTAACTGCACACACACACACACACACACACACACACACACACAAAAGCACACACCCACACACTCACAAAAGCAACACACACCCACTTGAATCAACTGTACAGAACGTATATGGCATATACAAAGTGCATATACAAAGTACACTGAGATACTGAAGTTGGAACACGTTATTCAAGTTTTCTGATATTTAGATTTTCTAACACTAAGCATTTATTCATTCTTATGCAGTTACAATTGCACATTCCCTTCTAGCATAACTGAGCACTTAATTTATAATTGGCTACATTTCTACTGCAAGCGGCAACCTCTCTCTCTCAAAGATAATTAGTTGGTCCAGGTAAGCATTATTCAGGACAAGAGAGATAAGTTGCCACTTGCTGTAGAAATGTATAGCTAATTATAAAGTCAGTGCTTAGTTGTGCTAGAATCGAATGTGCCTTTGGAACTGCGTAAGAATGGCTTTGTAAAGTGCTACATGTACATGTAGGTATCAGAAAATCAAAACATCAGAACACTTGAAAAAACAAGTGTTCTAAATTCTTCACATTTCGGTCATATTTTATGGTAAACATGCATGTATACTAAGTTGCCAGATTAAATCAGGATAGGAAGTACAAGCCTAAGCCATCAACAGGAGGCCGTTTAAACAACACAAAAGTGTCATTGATGAATTTACACCACATCATCATTATAAATGTTTTCAGCTACACCTTCAGTTTGGTATGTATGCGTGAACCTCTGGTGGTTCGGGGTAAGGTATGTGCGTGTGCCCGGGGGGGGGGGGGGGGGGGGGGGGGGTGGTAATTGTGCAAATTGGTTTGTATTGTACACAAACCAAGCATAGATCGTTGTGAAATAAATACATGTACATGTACCACTTCCTTGGCATTGTTGTCAATATATTATACAGCAAACAAACATTTGATTTTTGGGCACTTGATGTGCGTTTTTAATTAACCTTTCATTTATAATATAATCAGAATTTCTTCCTATTTGAACTACAGCTGTACTTATTAATTAAAATACCTCTATGCATGCATCACTTGTTTTTTATCACCACTACAACTAATAGTTACTCACTTGCTCCAGAAGAAATTATTTGCTTTAATAATATACATATACTTGTCCCCATCTCTGCTCTCCTTTATTCTGGAATTGATCACTATTGTACACCAATAATTTCACATGAATCCGGATGGCAGCATCATTGCAACGCACAGTTCACATTATGCTTTGCATATTGTTCTCTGGATTATCCACATGCTTTGTGAGCATTGCACTTGCTGTCTTACATGTAAATGGCATGTATACTGACCGTTTGTCCTTGTTGACTGCTGTTATCTGCATTATCACTTTCAGCATATCCTGAAGCTTCCTACATACATGTACATGAATGAAATAAACAGATGAACACAATACTGTATAAGTGCTAATGAGCAAGCCTAAGCTTACTTCATAAGTTCAGTACAGGAA
Source organism: Ephydatia muelleri (assembly GCA_013339895.1). NCBI lineage: Eukaryota > Metazoa > Porifera > Demospongiae > Spongillida > Spongillidae > Ephydatia > Ephydatia muelleri. The sequence goes on along the minus strand of JABACO010000003.1, from coordinate 7,758,226 downwards.
TCATACATGTGATGAATGTTACCAGTCAAAATAATATGTAATAAGAAGGCATAAACAATACCAATAACTCTACACGAAGCGAGTGTGACACGTGGGTCAACTGCTCAGGTGGCTGAAAACAGGAAACATGCCAGCAACGACGCAAAGTGCTCAGAGCTTGGGTGGGTGTGTGTACCTTTGGCAGTTGAGGCTAATGGTTGTTGGGGTCCTGAAGCACAGACAAACCTTTCTCGACTTGCGGCGCGCCTTGCAATTAGATCAAATTGTTGCAAGTCCCAGGCCACTTTGGCTCTCTATGGCAGGTTAAACCTGGTCCTAGTTAGAGCGAATGCCAGAGCTCTGCTGTCCCGTTCGATGGCAACTGGATGTTAGTCGCCTCACCTTCTCCGTTCCAGTGTATTGTTTTTGGTGTAGTAACATTGTGTAGCTTAAAACAACAATAATAATAATTGTACATGTATTTATTCTATTTGTGTATTCACTTGTATCAGTTTATAACAATACCTTAATTTATTTTAAAATTAACAATATTGTATAAGCACTGATAAAAACAATGACCACAAGTCTACTTCAAGTACAGTAACTGCAATCAATGTTACCTGACACAATAATAAGTACAATAAATGTATAATACGAAATCATACACAATTAATTAATATTACTAACTACATGTAAAATAATTACATTTCATGTATTATTATAAATAAATTAGACACAACAAAGTAAAATCACATGACATCTAATATCCTGCTTATGACATGCAAGTTTTATTAAATTTCAGTTAGTATAATAGCTCTTCTCTTTAATATGATTTGATTATTATAGGCAGTTCAATATGAACACAATACAAAAACATCAGCACTATAGCAGTCTGTGGTGTAAGGTCATTAATAGGTCATTGAATGTTTCACTCTGAGTTAACAATCCCGACAAACAACAAAACCATAGAAAAGGCTGCAGCTGACCGCTAACCAAGCATGCACGAAGAGCGGGAAGACGGCTTCTCAGCATGTTTAATATGAAGAAGACTGACTTGCAGCGAGGTAGTGGCTAGGCTCATAACCACAAAGACACCAAGTCCAAGATTTAGCAAGCATAAGTATTTAGATTTTTAACAGAGACAAGTGCTGCCGGTGTTTCAAGACTGATCGCTAATGATACAGTACTGCCCAGAAAACCTGGGGAAGAAAACCTATTGGGGGACAAGTAAATTAAAAAGACTCTGAGAAAGCGATTTACTGGACGTAGGATTGGTAGTGCATAAAGCAAGAAAAAAAAAGGGCAAAATTCAGATACAGTGATGTCTGAAAGGATCCTACAACTATAAGTCCTACATTTGCTTCTCCATTCGTAAATAGTGCAAATTCTTAGTGTAGGATCTTTTTTACTTAATAGAAGTTTTTTAATTTACTTTAAACTGGAGACGGCTACAAATGAAGAAGAGAAACACACAGATGAACTTCATTGCAATCTGTACATAATCACTTCTTTTAACACAATACAAATAGTGCCAGATAGAAACCAAATAAGTTAATCTGCTGGTGAAAGATTATGTTAATATTCCTATGACGTTTAGAATGGCAGGCTTCAATGTGGTGAAATATATCACTCTTTTCTTATCATCAAAGAATAGATTGCTCAGGACTGTCAAGGCAGGATAGACAAAAAGATCTAAAAAATGGCAGCCATCAGATGCATTTTTGCTCACGCAGATCGTTGCGGCACCATTTAGAATGTCTAATACACTTGGGATAGATAACACATATTCAATACTACAATTACAGTTTCGTTCCATGACAACATTTACATGTGGCATATAAGTCAGTTTCATCATTTCAATTGAAAACCCAGATAATGAAAATTTCCATATTTGCATGCATCTATTGAGATAAAGTCAATTGCTATACTATTATCACTCATCTCTGTATTAAATTGCTTATAGTCAATGTGTGAATGTATTTAAATACTGAAATTAGTTATGCCTCAAGTGTTATCCTTTTCATTTCATAAGAACAATATTTCATGATCCAAAAATAAGGTAAAGAAACACACACCCCTGTCCATTGTGCAATTCACATTAAGAAGACTCTTGCTATGGTAACTGTCAATCTAATCAGTTGGGGAATCATTGTACAAACACGTGGTACAATGAGTAAGTCTCTGTTATTAAAATAGGCATCACAACTGATATTGCAGGATTATTATTGGTGTAACCAGCTTTAACACCCTGAGTATCATTACAATGTCATATCGAATTCAGACATATACAGGACTGCCTATAAGAGTACATAATAGTTAGGTGTAAAAAGCTACGAGTGTTGTTTATAATGTGCATTCCGCATTTCGACAGAATGTTCGATCGTTGAGGTTATATATTAAAGTGACAGTACAGGCTACATGTACATCTCACATTGTCGTTAGACTTAAGTGGCCTTTTTTCCTACTGCTGTTGCATGTTTTGTACATCTATATGGCCTTATGTACTTTGAGGCACCATACATGTACAATATGTGGGATCATTTCCGCGAAAAGAGACCTAACTCATGCATTATACAATTTCCATACCCGCAATAGAAATGTAACGCTTGCGTTGAAATGTATGGCTAATTAAACATACGGTGCCTTACAACTCCATGACAGATACTCCAATTCTCAGTGCATACGAAACAAGGTGTAGAGGACATTTCAGACTTCTATAATATTTTTAAAAAAATTGAAATCTTGAAAAAACATGTGTTAGGTCCCTTCTCGTGGAAACGATCCCATGTTAACTTTATTACGCTCTACACATTCACCACCAGACCCCTCTCTGCTCCCATTCTTCCCTCCGAAATCAATAACCACGTGCACTTATGACAGAAGCTGTTAAACTTATGCATTGACTTACACATTCTTGCATTCCATTGCCCTTGTCACTATTACCTGCCATATTAAAGAACAAAACTATTACAATAATTCAACTTGAATCAATTCACACATGGATAGAAACACTTGAACACATCAGAACACTTTACCAATGACATACCAGAATGCCTGTCCTTCCTAAAAATAACTATGACGATGATGATGATGAAGATGATGATGATGATGGAAATGCCAATTACAGTACCCACTGTGGCACCGACGACCACTGCTACAGAAATGTCTGTAAACAGAGTACATGTATATTAGCTGTCGTAACAAACACCAAATGTTAAATAACATGTACAGTATGAATAACATTTCGCAAAGGTCAATGCAGAAACAAGGTCACATGAAGCACAATATTTATCTTCCCTTCACTCTCCCATCCCTCGCCATAATGCTAACCGAAGTAAAATACATATAGTGAAGATGATGAAAAACAAATCTGCAAACCCAGGTGGTATTAATGCTTCCCAGGAATAAAAGATATGGTGGCAATCAAAGCCGTTGCATTTTCATTTCCACTGCTGCATAGTCCCTAATATCGAACACACCCTAATATATTTATATACCAGTCATGATACATGTAGATAGATGTCGATAAAAGAGTCTGTGTAGAATAGTGCAGTCAATGCACACCATCAATTGATTTGCACTATCAGCAGCGCCGGATTTAGACTGTCATGGGCCCTGGGCAACTAGTTTTGGTTGACCCCCCACCCCCATCATACCAAAACACTTCACACACACACACACACACACACACACGGTGGTGACACATGCAGGCAATGCAAATTAGCATTGTCATATCGTAGGCAGTGGTAATGACAAGTGCATTAGCTTCATTACCTACTTCTGAAAACAACACTTGGCATAAGCAAACTCATATTAACGTCTGAATAATCAAGTTTTTGTTATATCTGATTCTGCCAGCGAGACTGTTATGACAATCTGAACTGCCAGTATCGTAAAGATTCATCCAATGACCGCAACGATTGGCTGCTGGTACAGAAGGATGAAAGTTATCATTAGGCAGTGCCATCCCCTAATTCAATTTTGCTGAGTAAACCATTACAAGGTATTGTTCATACCAATCTATGAATTATGCAAGTGTCAATTGATCACAAAGCAAGCCACTTGCATACCTATCCTTAGTTGTCTTATGGCATTGTGTTGTGATTCAGTCAACCGTATGCATGCTACATGAACTTGCTATGTATCTGTTGTTTGACAAATATCCACCAGATGCTACAGTGTAGGTTACCTAGCATTCCCAAAGGTTAATTTGTCACATGAACATTGAAGTACAATTTAAATCTCCAAAATGACTTCACATGGTACCCCTAGCTCTTGTCTTGGACCAAAAAAGAGTCAGCCTTCTGCTACTGTCGCCTCCCAGAGATATGAGCATTCATTTTAGTTTGGGTTGAGTTTGTGTTTGAAAGATAGTTTGATGTGTACTTTCAGGGCGTGCATTGAAGGGGTGTTATTAAAAACTGCAGGCGAGGCAAGTGGACCATTGGGAATGAGACTTGTGTGTCAGATCACAGTGTTTCATGCATGCATTTTGGAAGAAGCTATCATGGCAGCGAGCTGTACTGCACCCTGTTATTTCGCCTGCCAGACTTAAGGAGGCAAAAGCAGAACTTAATGAACATCAGCATGAAAAGACAGTCCTGTGTGGTAAACCTCATGCACAAACTGGATGTCAGTAAAGATAATTCAGACCTCAGCCAGGGAGTGACATGATGTGTGCCCTTGGTCAAAAGTGGTCAGTGCTCGAGGGTAGTGTAATACAAATGCTAATGAGCCAAGGATGCTCAAGAGAATGATGGTAACAGCATTGGTTTGTGCAATATTAACACAGATTACATGTAAAGGCAATGAATCATTATTTATGACTATCCTACCCTGTATGGACTACTCTACAGTGCATTGACATTTGACGGATGGAGATGCACACCCTTCCAGATTTGCATTAAGGTGGACATTTTAGCGACTTATACACCATGAATAGTTGCTGTTTCAGGGGATCTGTGGTATAAGTTCAAATGCCTGTTGCTATTCTTGTGGTACATGCTATGGACTCATCATCACTGTTGGAAGTTTGGAGTTTCTACATGTTTTTGTTTTGAAGATACATGTGCAGGAGGTCCATATTTGCTATTAGTAGACAAACTAGAAATCTGTACCTTTTAAATTATATATGTACACTGTAAGCACCGGTAAATTTGCTAGGAAAACATTATTGCACTTGGTGCATCTAGTAGTTATAGTAGCTGTCAAATAGATGTAGAATCATAGATCGCATAAAAACTTACTGGCTGGAGGATATCAGAAAGCCAGGTGCGACAAGGAGACTAATATTTAGTATGTAATTAACTGTATTGTCTGGTGTATAAATATTGTCTGCTTTATGGATAAACAAAGGTGTCCACTATACAACTCTGTACGGAGATAGCAATCCGTGCCTAGCATTTCAGAGGGGAGTAGATTATAGAACTTCCACTGTTACATACAATATCTCCAAATTCAAATCCAACTCTATATATTACATTTAGATGTACTAAACAAAGATGTGGTAAAGCTGATCCAGTCATTAACAAAACCCACCCATACAATAGGCCTGTCGGCAATATTATTGCATGCAAAAAAATAACATTTGAATTCATTATATGCAGTGTCATTAATATGCATCATACCAGTTTTTTGAGCTGTGTTTGACATTGTTGGTGTTTCTAATGATGATAAAATAACATTTGTTAGATACAATATGCAATACAGACATTCCATCCCATGTGTAGCAATGATGAAACTTATTTTACAGCAATGAGGCCATGAGATATGCATGTACAATATTGTAGTTAAGCCCTTACAAAAATCTATTTTCGCAACTTAGACACATGATACATGTAGGTTTTGATCCCATCACCAGAGCTTTGGGCATCAAAAGAAACTACAACATTCAGAGTATCACAATTATGTAATACATGTAGTATAAATTACAGGTTTCATTTGGGGGGAAAAAAATCTCCCCCTGAAAAAGGGAAAAACAACAATTGTCCCAAACCAAATTGTAGTGTACTTAGTAGTGAACTAGTTATATATGATTGCGCATGCGTAGTGGTGGTGCACTCTCATTAGGGTGAATTCAATTGCTGGTGTTGTGTGTGTGATTGGATTGCGAAAGACATAACAGTGGCGACGAGGGTGGGATGGAGACAACTATGTCGAGAGGACTGGAACAGTTTGACCCAACGCTGGAACGAATTGAAGATTACAAAGAAAGGTTTGATTACTATTGCGTTGCTAATGGGGTGGGGAACGATCGGAAGAAGGCGTTGTTTTTGACGAAGATTGGTCAAAAGATGTTCTCGAGTTTAAAGGTTTGGGTGAGCCCCACTGCAATGAGCGACCTTAGCTTGGACGACATAGTCACACGTTTGAGAGCTCGCACAGTACCAGAAACTGTAGAAATTGCCAAACGGTATAGGTTTTTCAAGCGAGTACAAAACAGTGAAGAGAATGTCATTGAATACACGTCCAATTTGAGAGCATTAGCAAAGACATGCAACTTTGGAGATTATTTAGACACCGCATTGAGAGACCAGTTTGTGTGCGGGCTCCAGGATTCGCGCATACAACGGGAACTTTTGTGCATAAGGGATCTTAGTTTGGCGCAAGCACAGGACAAGGCTCGTTCCATGGAAATTGTGCTGAAAGAGACAGTAGAGCTTCGTCAGAAAGAACCAGATGTGAGCGTTGAGGCTGGTAATGATGAAGGAACATCGGAGACACATAAGATTTCTAAATCGCAAGGTCCTAGAAAAGGTTGTCCTAGATGTGGGGGCACAAACCACATGGCAGCAAACTGTTTTCACAAAGATAAAGAATGCAATCACTGTGGGAAGGTAGGGCACCTTGCGAGAGTCTGTCGCAGTGGAGCTGGAGGCAAGAGTAAGCCGATGTGGAAGAAATCCAAGGATGCAATGAGAGCACACATGGTACAGGCAGAGGAGCGAGAGGCCAGCGGAAGTTTTGAAGACGAGGAAAAGGAAACCGATGATGAGATGTATGTGCATAAAATTAGCACCAACGCAAGGTACAAGAAATTGGTGACGGTGTTACAAGTGAATGGGGTAGGACTGAAATTTGAAGTGGACACAGGAGCAGAGCTTTCACTCATTCCGCTGAAAGTTTACATGGAAAGATTGTCTATGGTTAAGGTTCTTCTGTCATCAGTAGTTCTAAAACTTTACGATGGTAGTATACTGCCAACAAGAGGGAAGGTTGTCGTGGAAGCAATGCAGGGACGTCACCGAGCAACGGGTGAATTTGTGATAGTAGAAAATGCAGATTTTCAGCTGCCACTACTAGGACGTGACTGGTTAGGAAAACTGCATTTGGATTGGCAAGGATTATTGAAGTCTTGTACGAAGGGGGATCCTAGGATAAATGCCCTGCATACTGCTAGTTGGATTAATGAGTTTCCAGATGTCGTAAAGGAAGGACTAGGTCGACTGAAAGGGATAAGAGCAGACATTGAACTGAAAGGCAAGGTCAAGCCAATATTCTGTAAAAGCAGAGCAGTTCCCTTTGCATTGAGAAAGCAGGTAGAAGAAATTTTGCAACAACAAGTGGAAGATGGGGAATTACAGCCAGTAGAGCAGAGTAAGTGGGCAGCACCGATAGTTGTGGTCAAGAAGAAATATGGAGGGATAAGAATTTGCACAGACTTTAAGATGACCATTAATCCTTGTTTGCGCCACAAAACGTTTCCACTGCCTACCCCAGAAGAAATTTTTGCGACTTTAGCAAATGGGGAGTCATTCACCAAGCTAGATTTAGCTAGAGCTTACAAACAGATGGAGGTAGCATCTGATAGTCAGTCGCTGTTAACAATAACCACGCATATGGGACTGTTCAAGTTCAGTCGACTTCCCTTTGGAGTAGCAACTGCTCCAGCTATGTGGCAGCGAGCTATGTCTATTGTATTTCAAGGGTGTAAACGAGTGGTTTATTATATGGATGACATATTAGTGACTGGTAATACAAGAGAGGAGCATGAATCAAATCTTCGTCAGGTGTTTCAGCGGTTGCAGCAGTATGGTCTAAGGATCAATCTTTCTAAATGTCGTTTTTTTCAACATACAGTGGAATTTTTAGGGCATAGCATTTCAACCGACGGTATCAGACCCACGGATGAGAGAATAAGAGGAGTTGTGGGAGCGCCTGTACCCACCAATAAGGGGGAGTTAAAATCTTTCCTTGGACTGATGACATACAATGCAAAGTTTCTTCCTCAATTGGCAACTGTGTTACACCCGCTGTACCAACTTTTATGTAAAGATGTGAAATGGAAATGGAGTAAAGTTCATGATATAGCAGTGAAGGAGGCGAAACATTTAGTAAGTAGGGCCCCAGTTTTAGCTCATTTTGATACGTCTAAGCCAATAAGGCTTTATTGTGATGCTTCAGCTGTTGGTGTGGGGGCATGTCTTATGCACGTCATCAGAGGATGTGAGCAACCTGTAATGTATGCTTCAAGATCGCTTAGTACAGCTGAATCCAAGTATTCGCAGATTGAGCGCGAGGCCTTAGCAATAATTTTCGCAGTCAAGAAATTCCATCAGTACTTGTATGGGAAGGAGTTCGTGTTAGTTACAGACCACAAACCATTGTGCAAGTTGTTTGTCATGCGGATAGCATTCCTACTCTAGCCGCTGCAGCCCGAATTCAGAGTTGGGCACTCATTTTAAGCGCATATCAGTATCGTATTGAATATGTTCCAGGATCTGAGAACTATTGTGCTGACTGTATGTCTAGGTTGCCCCTATCAACATGTCTTGATGACGACAAGGAGATGGACATTTTAGCGATTGAGTCGTGTACATTATTACCAGTCACAGCACTTCACATTGCCAAGGCTACTCGACGAGACAAAACACTGGCAACAGTGCTACAATGTGTGCTACATGGTCAGTGGAAATTGATTGGTCAAGGCAAAGACCCATTCTACAGAAGGCGTGAGGAACTGAGTTGTCATGATGGTTGTGTCTTGTGGGGACAAAGAGTAGTGATTCCATCTAACTTACAGTCCTTGTTGTTGAAAGAGCTACATGAAGGACACCTAGGAGTAGTTCGAATGAAGGAACTGGCTCGAAGCTATGTATGGTGGCCCAACTTAGACCAAGACATAGAGAGAATGGTGGCTAGTTGTGAGAAATGCAAAATGGTATCTTCTATGCCGCAGTTAGCTCCACATCACCCATGGCAGTTTCCTAGCTCCCCATGGGACAGAGTTCACATTGATTATGGGGAGTACAAAGGAACTCACTTCTTTGTGCTAGTGGATGCTTATAGCAAATGGCCCGAGGTTCGGGAAATGTCAACGACTACGACACAGCGAACAGTGGAAGTTCTACAGGAAATTTTTGCAATGCATGGATTGCCAAGGATTCTAGTTTCAGATAATGGCCCACAATTTTCAAGTGCAGAGTGTAAGGCATTTCTTGCAAAGAACAACATTGTACATCGCACATCAGCCCCGTACCATCCAGCTACCAATGGGTTAGCTGAAAATATGGTCAAAAATTGGGATGATGTGTTATCAAGTCATTTTGTCTGATGGTCATAAGAGGAAGGTGCATGTAGATCATCTGAAGCATCATGTTCTGTCCATGCCAGTGGAGACCGAGATTCCAGAAGGCGAACCTACATTGCAGCCAAGCACCAGTCATTACCCTGTAGGAACAACACATTTAAGGGATGAGGACACGAATGGAATTATTGAGCAGCAGAGTCAACATAGAAATCAGCCGTCTACAGCAACAGTAAGAGAGGAAGGTAGGGACAGAATTGAGACAAGTCAGTTCACAGATCAGCAGCCATCACAGAGCATTCCAGTGACCACTCCTGCCTGGGTGCCGGAACTACCGATTGTGCCTGACACTAGTGTGGGCAGGGGAATGTCAGCAAAAAAATTCATCTGCCATTCCTTTTGGAGGAGAAACATTCGTAAAAAGTTTGGGTGTGGCCGGCCTATGAGCTGAGACAAAACTAGAGAATTTGACACAGCCCAACTGTCTTAAATGCGCTTCTGATGTCTGCTGCAATGTAAACACCTTATCATTATTTATGTGCTACATGTACATCACCACATTCTTAACCACAACCTGAGTAAATTAGAGAAATACCACAATAGCGGTACAATACATGTACACATACTGATATTTAGCATACCTTCATTTTTAAGTACTGTGAGTCCAGTGTACAAAGAATCAACGTAAGACCCATTGCGTAATACTGCATATGCCTTAACAGAATAAACTCCAGGACCAGGTAATGAATCTTTATATGGCATTGGACATGTTATGTTCGATGAATTGCTAGCATATCTCTTAGATGCTGTGCAATATATGTCATTTAAAAATACCAAACATCCAATAGATTGTGAGCAAGAGATGAAGCTGCAGACAGCTCTCAAAGGTCCAGGCAATGAAGTTGCATTGATGACAACATCCAATATCTCATGTGTACCTTTGTATTAATAATACATGTACAATTATAATTATTTTATTATCATGTTTTCGTAGGCGAACTCACTATAATTCATGCTTGAGGCATTGCTACCATAGCACTATCAGCAGCGCCGGATTTAGACTGTCATGGGCCCTGGGCAACTAGTTTTGGTTGACCCCCCACCCCCATCATACCAAAACACTTCACACACACACACACACACACACACACACACACACACACGGTGGTGACACATGCAGGCAGCATTGTCATATCGTAGGCAGTGGTAATGACAAGTGCATTAGCTTCATTACCTACTTCTGAAAACAACACTTGGCATAAGCAAACTCATATTAACGTCTGAATAATCAAGTTTTTGTTATATCTGATTCAGCCAGCGAGACTGTTATGACAATCTGAACTGCCAGTATCGTAAAGATTCATCCAATGACCGCAACGATTGGCTGCTGGTACAGAAGGATGAAAGTTATCATTAGGCAGTGCCATCCCCTAATTCAATTTTGCTGAGTAAACCATTACAAGGTATTGTTCATACCAATCTATGAATTATGCAAGTGTCAATTGATCACAAAGCAAGCCACTTGCATACCTATCCTTAGTTGTCTTATGGCATTGTGTTGTGATTCAGTCAGCCGTATGCATGCTACATGAACTTGCTATGTATCTGTTGTTTGACAAATATCCACCAGGGTTACCTAGCATTCCCAAAGGTTAATTTGTCACATGAACATTGAAGTACAATTTAAATCTCCAAAATGACTTCACATGGTACCCCTAGCTCTGGTCTTGGACCAAAAAAGAGTCAGCCTTCTGCTACTGTTGCCTCCCAGAGATATGAGCATTCATTTTAGTTTGGGTTGAGTTTGTGTTTGAAAGATAGTTTGATGTGTACTTTCAGGGCGTGCATTGAAGGGGTGTTATTAAAAACTGCAGGCGAGGCAAGTGGACCATTGGGAATGAGACTTGCGTGTCAGATCACAGTGTTTCATGCATGCATTTTGGAAAAAGCTATCATGGCAGCGAGCTGTACTGCACCCTGTTATTTCGCCTGCCAGACTTAAGGAGGCAAAAGCAGAACTTAATGAACATCAGCATGAAAAGACAGTCCTGTGTGATAAACCTCATGCACAAACTGGATGTCAGTAAAGATAATTCAGACCTCAGCCAGGGAGCGACATGATGTGTGCCCTTGGTCAAAAGTGGTCAGTGCTCGAGGGTAGTGTAATACAAATGCTAATGAGCCAAGGATGCTCAAGAGAATGATGGTAACAGCATTGGTTTGTGCAATATTAACACAGATTACATGTAAAGGCAATGAATCATTATTTATGACTATCCTACCCTGTATGGACTACTCTACAGTGCATTGACATTTGACGAATGGAGATGCACACCCTTCCAGATTTGCATTAAGGTGGACATTTTAGCGACTTATACACCATGAATAGTTGCTGTTTCAGGGGATCTGTGGTATAAGTTCAAATGCCTGTTGCTATTCTTGTGGTACATGCTATGGACTCATCATCACTGTTGGAAGTTTGGAGTTTCTACATGTTTTTGTTTTGAAGATACATGTGCAGGAGGTCCATATATGCTATTAGTAGACAAACTAGAAATCTGTACCTTTTAAAAAATATATATGTACACTGTAAGCACCGGTAAATTTGCTAGGTAAACATTATTGCACTTGGTGCATCTAGTAGTTATAGTAGCGGTCAAATAGATGTAGAATCATAGATCGCATAAAAACTTACTGGCTGGAGGATATCAGAAAGCCAGGTGCGACAAGGAGACTAATATTTAGTATGTAATTCACTGTATTGTCTGGTGTATAAATATTGTCTGCTTTATGGATAAACAAAGGTGTCCACTATACAACTCTGTACGGAGATAGCAATCCGTGCCTAGCATTTCAGAGGGGAGTAGATTATAGAACTTCCACTGTTACATACAATATCTCCAAATTCAAATCCAACTCTATATATTACATTTAGATGTACTAAACAAAGATGTGGTAAAGCTGATCCAGTCATTAACAAAACCCACCCATACAATAGGCCTGTCGGCAATATTATTGCATGCAAAAAAATAACATTTGAATTCATTATATGCTATGTCATTAATATGCATCATACCAGTTTTTTGAGCTGTGGTTGACATTGTTGGTGTTTCTAATGATGATAAAATAACATTTGTTAGATACAATATGCAATACAGACATTCCATCCCATGTGTAGCAATGACCCTGAAACTTATTTTACAGCAATGAGGCCATGAGATATGCATGTACAATATTGTAGTTTTAAGCCCTTACAAAAATCTATTTTCGCAACTTAGACACATGATACATGTAGGTTTTGATCCCATCACCAGAGTTTTGGGCATCAAAAAAAACTACAACATTCAGAGTATCACAATTATGTAATACATGTAGTATAAATTACAGGTTTCATTTGGGGGGGAAAAAAATCTCCCCCTGAAAAAGGGAAAAACGACAATTGTCCCAAACCAAATGTCAGCAAAAAAATTCATTTGCCATTCCTTTTGGAGGAGAAACATTCGTAAAAAGTTTGGGTGTGGCCGGCCTATGAGCTGAGACAAAACTAGAGAATTTGACACAGCCCAACTGTCTTAAATGCGCTTCTGATGTCTGCTGCAATGTAAACACCTTATCATTATTAACATGTATGTGCTACATCACAACATTCTTAACCACAACCTGAGTAAATTAGAGAAATACCACAATAGCGGTACAATACATGTACACATACTGATATTTAGCATACCTTCATTTTTAAGTTCTGTGCGTCCAGTGTACAGAGAATCAACATACGACCCATTGCTTAATACTGCATATGCCTTTATAGAATAAACTCCAGGTCCAGGTAGTGAATCGTTATATGGCATTGGACATGTTATGGTCGATGAACTGCTAGCATATCTCTTAGATGCTGTGCAATATGTGTCATTTAAAAATACCAAACAACCAATAGACTGTGAGCAAGAGATGAAGCTGCAGACAGCTCCCCAAGGTCCAGGCAATGAAGTTGCATTGATGACAACGTCCAATATCTCATGTGTACCTTTATAATTAAATAATTGAATTAATAATACATGTACAATTATAATGTCAAAATAACATTGCTGAGTGTGGGGAATGTTACACACAACTCAACATGTGTCAGCCATCTAGTTAAACTTTGTTGTTTACACGTACAGCTGTATGTGAATATCTAGTTTGAGGTTCAAGTTATCCTGCTGTGAATACATACCAATTAATAAAGCCACAGTTAATGTAGCAGAGATAACACAGCCTCAATAAGAAATTCACACAGTTGAATGATGAAGCTAGAAGGACCTCAACCTACATGTAATTTGAAGTTAACATGTCACTACAAGCATCTGCATAGTTCAAGTGTTGCACAGATTCTCTTGGTGCTCAGGTCTGATTACGTGGTTCAGAAAGTTCTGGGCTACATACATGTATATGTACATCATGGTGGCATTGATAATGGTGGAGGTGTAAATAACTATGTGTTATTTTTTGACCTCATTACAATATTCCACAAAGAATAATTATTGACACATAAAGATATTTCTAGTTGGATTACTACTCTTCATACATTCTAGTATTTTATGACAGTTGAATATAATTTATTTCTCTTAATATGTCCCTTCCTAACAATTTAAAAGTGAACAAGGTCTCTGTCGCCCATAATTAATTCACACTGAAAAAAAAAGGCACTTACAGTTGATGTAATCCGTGCTGGGCGTCGTCCAACATGTAATACAAATTAATAACTTGACAAACATCGACTACGCACAGCCCTGTGCGGCTGGACAAAAGGTCCATAATTAGACAATACCGTAAACCACCATTGCGGCTAGATGCGCCATGGCCTCATTATAATGGCGTTTTTTGAGAGAGCTGTATCTTGTTCATTTTACCATCAAATACCTGTTGATTCTCCCATTTAACTGGTGTATTGACTATACCATATGCGCACTCTTCATATCGCAACCCTTAATAAAGCGCAGCCAATTTATATACGGATATCGTACCAAGCACAGACAAATTCTCAAGACGGTTGGTATGCCGCATCGTAAACTGCACACAAGTAGGTGTACAGAAACACCATTCAGATGCAGTCATACTTTTTTTTTCATCACACAATAAACGGCTTTGCTTTGCTATGAATAATGCGGCTTCCGTTGCTTTGTTTGGTCACATAGCCTAGATGAAACACCACAGGTGTGGTTGCTACACTACTTCGGTACTCTATAGGTGGGCCTTTCGTGGAGTGCAAGAAGCCTGTGGATGTTCAAGAGCTGGCATACTGCTTAGCTACACAGACACGCAGGGATCCGCCATTATGCCCTCCTGAATTTGAAACACTGATGAGCACCAGGCTGTTGCCAGATACATTGAGGTTATCCAAAGAAGATATCACTAACTTAAACTGCAAGGGCTACTGTACTTGGCAATTGCACTGGACACTACTGTTGATTACCTCTGACCTACATCTATGTTATATTGTTGTGAGCTGTTTTGATTGGTTTCTGTGTGTGTGTGTGTCCATGTGTGTGTGTGACGTAGATGTGTGTGGTGCGTGTATCATAGTGTATGTGTGTGTGTGTGTGTATGTGTATGTGTGTGTGCGCATGTATGTGTGTGCGTGTGTGTGTGTGTGTGTGTGTGTGTGTGAGCACACGTGTTTGTTGTGATTGGTTCCCCTCCCAGTGTATAATGTTGTGGTGGTGGGTAGGAACAGGCATTATCTACATGTATGTTTTGATATGAAAGTCTTTGCACTTTTGTGGCTGTTTTTTATAGAATATGTAGGACTTGTACAACTTTTTATTCCAGTTGCCATCATGACCTGGATGCTCCAAATGCACCCTGGTAGCACTTTTTAACCTTGGCCACCATGCTGCATGGTGGAGATGTGTTCTCAGGTGGGCACTGGACACTATTGTTGATGACCTCTGACCTACATCTATGTTATATTGTTGTGAGCTGTTGTGATTGGTTTCTCCTGTATTCTGGAATAATTGTGTGTGTGTGTTGTGTGTGTGTGTGTGTGTGTGTGTGTGTGTGTGTGTGTGTGTGTGTGTGTGTGTGTGTGTGTGTGTGTGTGTGGTGTGTGTGTGTGTGTGTGTGTGTGTGTGTGTGTGTGTGTGTGTGTGTGTGTGTGTGTGTGTGTGTGTGTGTGTGTGTGTGTGTGTGTGTGTGTGTGTGTGTGTGTGTGTGGTAGGTTGCATTTGGAGCATCCAGGTCATGATGGCAACTGGAATAAAAAGTTGTACAAGTCCTACATATTCTATAAAAAACAGCCACAAAAGTGCAAAGGCTTTCATATCAAAACATACATGTAGATAATGCCTGTTCCTACCCACCACCACAAGATTATACACTGGGAGGGGAACCAACCACAACAAACACACACGAGCGTGTGCGCGCGCACACACACAGACACACACACACACACACACACACTCCAAAATACAGGAGAAACCAATCAAAACAGCTCACAACAATATAACATAGATGTACATATAGGTCAGAGGTCATCAACAATAGTGTCCAGTGCAATTGCCAAGTAGCCCTTGCAGTTTAAGTTAGTGATATCTTCTGTGGATAGCCTCAATACATCTGGCAACAGCCTGGTGCCCACCAGTGTTTCAAATTCAGGAGGGCATAATGGTGGATCACTGTGTGTCTGTGTAGCTAAGCAGTATGCTGCTACCCATTTACCCATTGCTGGGGTCGAAGGGGTACCCCGCTTCGACTACATCATAGGTGTAGTCAGGGCGAGGTACCCTTGCAAGACGTTGTGAGGAGCATCGTACTAGAAGCTTTGAATCTCCATTCGTTGTAACCATAACTTAGATGTTGCGCGATAATTATCGGGGGGGGTAGGGGGGGGGGGGGGATGGCACGTGATCCGAATGTTAATACATATGTACGATTTGGCAAAATTTTGCAGCCTCACCATAATTGGCCCCCCCAACCCCGGCCCTGTACTTACTTGGCCTATGCAAGACGGACTCCTTCCCCTGCTCATATTTTATCGCAGGGGGGGGGGGCTCGTATTTGGCAAGCCAGATGTACTTCAACGCAACCGTACTATGACGACTAGCACTAGGATAGTACGGTCACGTCGAACTACGTCCGTCTGGTTTGCGAGACTAGTACTTGGTCCCCTCCTCCCGTTTGTATTTTATCGCAGGGGACAGTTAGAAACCCTCTCACCCCACCCCACCATGGAAATCCTGGATATTATTACTATTTAAGATGAAAAGAAAACCAACCTAGGCCACGAAGTTCCGGCATTAACTAGGCTCTATTAATAGCTGTGATGACGTAAATATATAATCCCTAGGTCTCATGAGCTTGCTCTCGCCATTTATTAACAACTTTATTGTTTGGATTACGCAATGTCATTCTTTTATGAATAAATTATGCGCGGTAGAAATTAATTTTTTGTCTTGTATTTAGTTCAAGAATCGTTCATGGAATAATTTTTTGAAGTACAAATATCATAATCGGACCAATTTATAGTACATTACAAACTAGTTTAAAATTCAATTTGAAACAAAAAGCAAGATGACCGCCTATGTATGGGCTATTTCCTACACTACTATTCAAAAAAAAAGGAACAGTTCATGACAAAATGTCGTGATCCAAATATTATAAAATGTTTTTAAAATCCTTTGTGTATAAATCATTATCGTTCATGACAAAATGTCGTGATCCAAATATTATAAAATGTTATAAAAATCCTTTGGGTATAAATCATTATAATGATTTATACACATAGGATTTTATAATATTTGGAACACGACATTTTGTCATGAACTGTTCCTTTTTTTTTTTTTTTTATCATATCCAGAAATGGCCCCTACATTGGCGGTCATCTTGCTTTTTGTTTCAAATTGAATTTTAAACTAGTTTGTAATGTACTACAAATCGGTCCGATTATGAAATGTGTACTTCAAAAAATTATTTCATTCTAGATAAAAAATTAATTTCTACCGCGCATAATTTATTTATAAAAGAATGACATTGCCTTATCCATACAATAAAGTTGTTAATAATGGCGAGAGCAAGCTCACGAGACCTAGGGATTATATATTTACGTCATCGCAGCTATTAATGGAGCCTAGTTAATGCTGGAACTTCGTGGCCTAGGTTGGTTTTCTTTTCACCTTAAATCTGAACCTGTGGCAGCAGGTTCAATATAGGATTGATTGAGGATTGATGAATATCATTTTTTTAAAACTTCACTCGTGTCTGGAGGGACAACGGGGTCATTCTCCATCAATTGGGCCGGCCCTCTTTTTTTACACAATATTAACTAATGTAAATTTTCAATTCTCCTTATAGATATGTACACTTTCACTTAATATATGTATACCACAATGAAAATATCGAGCACGGAATATTTAATTACAGTTGTGACCTTTCATACTTTGCATTGATTTACCTACTTCCTGGTGGGAATGTGTATCATTTTTGAATGATCTGAATACCTGTATCACATTTAACTGTTTGATGAACTTAAAATTATTCATAGGGGTTAACAGGGTTGGCCATTATCACTAAATGTTGGTAAAAATTTTATGATTTAGAAGTACCATATCTCCAAATGACACCAAAACAGAAGGGTTACTAGTTTGTATCAAGATCACCTTACTTACCAAATCCGGTTCTGGGATTCTTAAGGGTGTGGCCATTACACCTTGCTAAACTCCTGACTTCATCTATTCATCACAACAGAGTTGGCTAATAGTTAACCACAAAGTTTACTTAATGATACACCAAACATGGACATGACAATGTACATACAGTCTATTGTCGTTCTGCTAACAACCTTTTTGCTTCTGTCATTTCTTTCTTTGTTAACGTGTACGTGCGCCCTGTGGCTATAACAGGGTCAACTTTGCTTAGTATGTCAGAGGGGTCAACATCATGATGTCCGGTGGTTCAGGGTAGATAAATGATGGTGATGGGATACATGGATGCAGAAACAACATAGTTACAGTATGTTCCAAGTGATCTACTGATTTGGCATAGGCTAGCCAACATGACCCATTGTAGTTCACAGTTATATATCCTGTAATGGCTGTTATCTGAATGTGGTTTGCATGATGTATGGAGGTAGTCTTCTCATGTCTGGAATTACTGCTGGTGGAAAATGACCTCACTTCCATGATATCAGCAGACAATGGTTTTGCACAATGGATTTGGTGCGTGCTAGGCTATGCCAAATCAGTAGATCACTTGGAACATACTGTAACTATGTTGTTTCTGATCCCATCACCATCATTTATCGAATTCCTTTTTCTCGTGCCCAGTCCCAAAATAATTCTTGGTCGTCGTCGTCTTCCTTAGGAAGATATAACACGAGCTACAAACGGTTTTGAAGAACGGCAATAGCAATAGCACCAATATCTTTGGAATTCACCTGCACGTTATCCTTTAAAGTCATTTAGACACCTAGAAAGAGAAGTATCTCATGCGGTAGCAAGTTCTATATAGGAATTGGTATGGCAGAAGTTTATTTGGTTAATTACTGTTCAATGAAGTTATTTGTACAGCTTGCAGTATAAAATACTCCAACCTGCACGAAATTTATTTGGTGTTCCTATTATCGCAGTTTAATCGATACTTTGGCTAGTGAAGTTAAATGCCTTCGCGTAATCAAAGGAAGAGATCTAAGCAACGAGCGGAATACCTTCAAAAGCAAGACGATATTTTATCAAGGCTAAAGCCCGAGCGCGCTACAAGGCCGATCCCGAAAAGAAGAAGGCCTCTGTACGCGACAGCTACAAGGCCGATCCCGAAAAGAAGAAGGCGACAGCTACAAGGCCGATCCCGAAAAGAAGAAGGCCTCTGTACGCGACAGCTACAACGCAGATATTGAATCTAAGCAATCTGCTAAAAGGCAGCGATATCAAGAGGACCTCGAGGAGAACCGTGCTGCTAAAAGGCAGCGATATCAAGAGGACGTCGAGGAGAACCGTGCTGCTAAAAGGCAGCGATATCAAGAGGACGTCAAGGAGAACCGCGCTTCTAAAAGGCAGAAATACGAGGACAATTCAGCTGCCATTAAGGCATCTGAAAGGAATCGGTATTGGAATGACCCCGCTGTCCGATTGGCTAAACGTGCTGCCGAGAAGAAGCGGTATCGCAGGGGTCACCGAACTACCACTACCACCCAAAGGTATGTGATGACATGTTGTATTGCACTAGCATTAAAAAGCTATAGGAAGATGTGCATGCAACATGTGTACAGCACGCATGTAAGGGATCTGCCATTCACTTCACATGCAAAGCATGCATGGTGACCCAACTGTTGTGTACAGTCCTTTGTGACCTATTGAATATTGGGGTATCATCCTTAATCTGATGCACAAAAAGGCTTCCTTATCTGATGAGCAGTAGCAGCAGTGCTGCCCCCACTGCCACCAGCAGTGCTGCCCCGCTGCTACCAGCAGAAGCAGCAGCAGAGCTGCCGCCACCAGCAGAAGCAGGAGCACCACCTCTACCACCACCAGCCCCACCACCGGCACCAGCAGTATTGACACCAGTGCCCCCACCACCACTTCGCCTGCTGCCCCCTGGCCGCTGCCACCACCACCCACATGGCTCCCATGGCCAGAATCAGGCCGCCGCGACCATAGACGAGGCTGGGGGAGACAGAGGACAAGGCCGAACTGTAAACATCATTTAGAACTCCTATACATATAATTTCTATTATTAAAATTTTAAACCTCCCTCCCTCCCTTCGAAAATTAAAATCAATTTGTGACCACTTATAAAGACGCCAGAGGAAAAAACTAATGAAACAAGTAAATAAAAACATTCTCTAACGAGAAAGTTGTTGGTACAGTATCGGTCACAAAAAACTTGACGTTTTGTATTACGCCGTTGTAGTCGCACGGTCAGTAGACTATAGTTCAAGGGACGTGCCGTTTTATAGAACTTTTAAAAGTAATTGACACTTTATGTGCCAATAAAATCTAAGCAGCGTTTAAAAAAACTGTACATTCTTCTAATTAGCGATTAATACAGCGCCACTTTATGTGCCAATAAAATCTAAGCAGCGTCACCGTGCCGTTTAAAAAAACTGTACGTTCTTCAAATTAGCGATTAATACAGCGCCATCACGTGTTTTAACGAAGCGATTAGAAATGGTGTTCTCGTCATACAAGAAATTGCGGATCGTGGTTTAAAGGCTCCGGCGATTAGAAAGCGTCTTTTAGAGGAGGGAATGGTAGCTCGCGAACGGTGAAAACGTGCTCGCGAACGATGAAAACGTGCTCGCGAACGGTGATAACGTTCTGGAAAACGGCGTTTGCGAACGGCTATCAAAGAACTTGTTAATTAGGTGTAAACTAGAGGCGTCCGCGTACACTATAGGGTTTGTATTCGGATAGTTGTAAAAGTACGGATTATTCGGATACCGACTATTTTATCCACTTTTCGGAATCCGGTATCCGGTAATTTCAAAACCGGATAATCCGGATAAATGATAAAAATTAAAACCGCTTATTAAAACTCCAGGTATTCAAACGAAAACCAAAATGGCGGATGAAGGGATTCAAGTGAAAGTATTCAAGACAGGTGATTTCGTACTTTGCAAATGGGAATGTCACGAATGTGACGCTGACGATGAAGGAAAAGAGTCTGAAGAGAACTCAGAGAAGTGGTTACCTGCGCGCCTCGGTAAGTGCAGCGACAACGGTAAATGGGATGTTTTTTGGCTGACAAGAAAAGATAGAGTTCTAGTCAGTGAATTGATAGATGGCGAACCGTCAATGTCTCATGGGGTTGTTCAAAGTGATCTGAGGCCGATTGATGAACGAAAAACAACGGTGTTGAAGGCAAAAGGAGTGCGAGGTGGAGGATCAGCGTGCTGGGCGTATTTCACTGAGCCTGTGCATAAGGATACTTTGAAACGTATCACTTATTGCTGCGTTCAGAACGAGAAGGGTGAACAGTGTAGCCAAGCTTTAAACGTTACTGCTGCTAGCACCGGTTCCATGATTAATCACTTAAGTGCGAAACATGGAATTTGTTTGCAGCAAGGATTGTCTTCCTCTGCATCAAGTTCTGCGGCTAGTTCCAAGTCTGTTCGGCAAGAGAAATGCGATGAGCTTTTTTCAAAATCTTACGCTAGGGAATCTACAGCATGGAAGAGTAAATTTTCTGCTTTGTGCAAATTTTTGACAACTGATATGCGGCCAATAAATCTTGCACAGGGTAAAGGCTTTAAAGAGTTTTGTGCTGTAATGGACCCCAGGTTTTGCATACCAAATGCAATAACAATTAATGCTCAGATTCTTCGTGAGTACACTGCAATGAAGGAACGAGTGTGCAAAGCATTGCAATTGGAGTGCCCAAGTAACATTCATGATCAGAAAATGGTATCTACAACAATTGATTGTTGGTCCAGGTTAGATCAAAAGGGGTTCTTTGGTGTTACTGCGCATTGGATAACGGAAGATTTCCATATGAGGTCAGTAACATTAGCTGCTGCTGCATTAGAGGTATTGCATAATGATAAAGATGAAGTTGTACATGAAGATGCTGATACAATTATTGTTTTTCTACGGAATATATTGAGCAGCTTTGGGGTTAAAGCATTCAGCATGACAGCTGATGGACCGACTGTGATGGACAAGGTAAGACGTGTGCTATATGACGAAGATAATACTTTTGGTCTTCGATGTCTGGCACACATACTACACAAGGCTATTGGGCACTCCCTAGAAACGGATGGTGTTAAAGAACCTGTAGCAGTACTTAGTGAAGGAGTGAATCATATTAAAAAAAGCAACATTGCATCGCAAGAGTTAGCGCTAATGGTTCGCAAGCTAGAACTGAAAAGTACACTTCATCCTGACCAGCCTGCTCCTGAAAAGTTAGTTGTGAATGTAAAGTGGCGATGGGGTTACTCAAGCAAAATGATACATAGATATTTAGAGCTGAAACCTGCTTGTGACATGCTGCAGGATAGTGAACAATGGGGTTTTAATGTATTATCTCTAACTCATAGTGACAAACATCTGTTAGTACAGATTGAATCCTATCTTGCTCCTATTGCAAAACAGATTTTTTCTGTTGAAGGGGAACATTATGTTACTCTGTCAACTGCAATGCCGAAGGTAAAGTATCTGTTAGAAAAAGCTCTCTTACCTATTCCCTCAGATGCACAGTGCATCGCAATAGCAAAGGCAGTATGTAAAGATGACATATACCAACGTTATGTAAGTCTGTATATGGACACCAATGATCTAGATGACCTTACACATGGCTTGCTATTTGCTGCAGCATATCTAGATCCACGTTTTAAGTCATTTGAACCTTTTATTAATGTAAGCGATCGAAAAGATTCAATTACCTTTGCAGAAAAGAACATAAAGCTCTATCACAAGAGCCTTTTACAACGGGATCAAGTACTACCAACTGAATCATGCATAGCTGAACCACTTTCAAAAAGGGCAAAACATGTGTCTTCAGCTGATGATGACTTCGCCACTTTCATGTCAACGAGTTATCAAGGCGAAGGAAGTTCAAGTTCTGGAACATCTAAGGTTGATGCTTCAAGAGATTTGACTAAAGAATTGGCCCAATACTCAAAGATTGCTGCACAACCTCTTAAGGATGACCCTCTTGACTGGTGGAGAGTAGAAAGAAAACGATTCCCTGAGCTTGCCAAGGTTGCAAGAGTGGTTCTTGCTACTCCTGCTACGAGTGCTCCGACAGAAAGAGTATTTTCAAAGCTTGGACGAGTTTGTGCTAGGGAAAGAGCCCACATGAATCCCATCATGGCTGATGCAATAACATTTCTCGCTAGTAATCGCACTTGGAAATGAGTGTATTGTGTTATTGTGTACTGACTACTGAGCATGCATGTTGTGATTTAGAGTATTCATGTAATTTGATGTAAATTGATGTAATCCATATTTTATCAGTGTAATTTTATGTATAGGCAATATAGCGCAAATTAACAATACCACATAGAATTATCCGGATAAATCCGAATTATCCGGATTTCGGAATCCGTTCGTATTTAAAGCGGTATTCGGTATCCGGATAATAAACTTGTCGACGGATATAAAGCCTAGTACACTACCGTTCGTATAGCGTACAGTCTTTTGAAACGACCGTGCGACTGCAACGGCATTACAAAAAACGTCAAGTTTATTTTGACCACTACTGTATATAGGATTGACCAATGGTGGTGTAAAAAGCACGGAAACAAGAGTGACAGAAATTTGACTGGAAAATAGAAATAGGCCTATATTTAGCACACTAACGTTATAACAGTACATGCCTGAATAATGGGCTAAATATAGGCCTATTTCAATTTTCCAGTCAAATTTCTGTCACTCTTGTTTCCGTGCTTTTTACACCACCATTGGTCAATCATATATACCAACAACTATCTCGTTAGAGAATGTTTTTATTTACTTGTAGTAATAGTAGTGCTAGTCGTCATAGTACGGTTGCGTTGAAGTACATCTGGCTTGCCAAATACGAGCCCCTCCCCCCCCCCCCCCCCCCCCCCCCCCCCCCCCCCCCCCGCGATAAAATATGAGCAGGGGAAAGAGTCCGTCTTGCATAGTACAGGGCCGGGGATGGGGGGGGGGAGGGGGCCAATTATGGCGAGGCTGATAAATTTTGTCTAATCGTACATATGTATTAACATTCGGATCACGTGCCATCCCCCCCTGATAATTATCGCGCAACATCTAAGTTATGGTTACAACGAATGGAGATTCAAAGCTTCTAGTACAACACTCCTCACAACGTCTTGCAAGGGTACCTCGCCCTGACTACACCTATGATGTAGTCGAAGCGGGGTACCCCTTCGACCCCAGCAATGGGTAAATGGGTAGCTGCTTAGCTACACAGACACGCAGTGATCCACCATTATGCCCTCCTGAATTTGAAACACTGGTGGGCACCAGGCTGTTGCCAGATGTATTGAGGCTATCCACAGAAGATATCACTAACTTAAACTGCAAGGGCTACTTGGCAATTGCACTGGACACTATTGTTGATGACTTCTGACCTACGTCTATGTTATATTGTTGTGAGCTGTTT